>JANHQD010001618.1:0-149403 GCA_024721195.1 Marasmius sp. AFHP31 | reverse complement strand
ATCTATATACCGTCGAAGCCATCGCGAATAGCATCAAGAGTTCCCCCGAAACAGGCGTTCATGCGATGTTGTTTCGCTATTGGATGGAATGTCCTGATACAGATTCGTATAGGGATTACTACGCAGACCTCTTTCAGAAGGCATCCCACGAGATCACCTGGGAACAACTCAACACCCTCGGCGACATCGGAAAGAACCCAGAAAAACCAGTCGAGATACCCAACACCATACGAAATCGATTCCGGGCTTTGTTGAACGAGAACCCGATGCCAGCACGGTCGATCTCGTTGATGGTGAACCTCATGTCGGCGACGATGCGTTTTCCTGGGCACTATTTCACCAACCTGATGCTCGATCGGAATGCAGTGGGTATGTTGACTACGGCGCTTTGCAAGGCGATAAAGTTAATCGATGATAAGAGTTCGTCGAAGGTGTATGAGGTTCAGCTGTTTAGTGTGATTTGCGCGTCGATTGTGTCGCTTCGGTTCCAGCTGATTCGGGGGTTGGGGTTTCCTTATATTCGGCAAGCGGTGAAGAATGGGTTGATCGACGCTATCGTTACTCTTGGGCAACTGGATATGCTCGAAAAGTTGGACAAGTTCACGAAGGATTGTTTGCAGCATATTATTGGACATACGCTCGTGCGGGGCATGGTTATTGGTTCCGTTGTGTTGGTCACCAGTGATGCTTTGGAGGTGGCGGAGAAAAAGTACGGAGAGGATCTGAAGATTGGTAAAAGCTACCTGGCGGGCGATTGGATGGACCTGTTGATGGCCTCGGGAACTAGAAAGGTTTTGCTGGATATTTTACCCAGCGAGAAGCAGACCTTCAAGCCTTGTGCTTGGGATGGGGTGAGTGCTCGAAACGAGTTCTGTGCGCGAATTTCGAACTTACTTATTCATTGTACTTAGTGTTCTGTGTCTGGCAAAATGAAGGATCTCAAAAGATGCGGTGGATGTCTCATCGCGTCTTACTGTTCGGTCGAATGCCAGAGGAAGCATTGGAAGAATGGCCACAAGAGTTACTGTCGACTGAAGCAACAGGAGCGTGAGGGTCAGTCTATCCTCCTATTATTCTGATCGAAGCTTGCCTTGTACTAACCACCCTCGTTCAGAAAACGAAGCGGAGGGTGGCCAAATGATGTTCAGCTCCAGTGACGTGCAGTTCATCCGCAACCTCGCCCTCGCAGACATCCGAACCCACCTCTGTCATCTCGAAGCTCTTGCCGCGAAAAAGTTTCCGAAGACGCCTGGAAGCCACCTCGTTCTCTACCTGGACTACACCGATCCGGAAATACCGCTTGGAAAGTGCGATTTGAAGGACACTGTCTTTGACTACGAGTTTACAGATCCCTGTGACGAAGATCCTCTGCGAAAGCTGCAGAACGCTGAGCTGATCAAGATGCCGAGAGGGAATCCCGAGATGTATACGTTCATTGAAGTGTCGTTTATGCTCGGAGAGCAGGTAGGTTGTCGAGGTTGCTTCATTCCATTTGAAGCGACACTGATCGTGTTTCAAGGTCACTAAGCGGAACTTTATGACTGGCCCGAACGTGTTTGGCCTTGGACAGTCCCTTCAAACGGACGATGGGAAGATCAGGTCAGGGAGGTGTCCCAATAATGAGGCCCGAGGGGACTTGTTGCACCCGGAGAATTTAGCTCTGCTCGAAAACCTGATGAAGGTGTTCGGTGTGACTTGAGGAGGATCATCAGCCTACCTTTTGTTTATTTTTATCAATGTATCCGAACTGTACTATCGCGCAATGTGCCCAACGTCCGCCCATCTTCAGTTTCCTCGTGCCCTCAACGTTCCCGTCTATGGGCATAACCGTGCTTTCAATGTTTTCCGAGTCCAACATGAAAATGAAATGAAAATCAACTGCGTAAAGCGATGACGAAATTACCTCGGCATCATTGTCAGCCAGGGCATGTCGCGGATCGCACGACCTTCACACACTTTCACTCGTACCACCATCATCTACCCAGCGTCCGTCCGTCCGTTCGCCACCTAATTCTTCATTCCTCTTTCCCTGGAATGCCCGAAATATGTCGTGTCGTCGAAGAAGCCAAATTCAATGCTCGGGAAAAGCGCTATAACAATCCCAAACCGCAGCCATGGATCGTTCTCAAGCTTGTCGTCTTCTTCACAGTCGGGATAATGGGATATACTGCATACGTTTACATCGGGAGGTTCTGTCTTGATGCTATACGGGGCAGAAGAGATGGTGTTAGTAAAGGAGCTGGAAGTGAGTTTTGTCAATTCAATGTTTTATGTGGCAATACTTAGGCGATTTATTCAATTATAGTCGCTCTACTTGTTGTTTTCTGTATTTTGTACTTGTGGATGCTTTGGTCCTACCTGATGGTGCGTTTTTCATCTTTTTCGTCAAAGCGTTTTCTCGTTTGAATGACTTCAAATCGCTATGAAGGTCGTAATAACATCTCCCGGGTATGCTCGAGACGTATGTATTCCGTTGTATCTCTCATCCGTCCACAATGCTAACGAAGGGCACGTTCTAGTACGTTTCTCAATCACAACCGCCATTCACGAACCAGGATCAACGAAATCCTGCGACCATACCGAACGGGAATGACGTCGAGCACTTAGGGCAAGGCCAACCAAATGGAACTGGGCCGACCACACCTACCTTTACGAATCATAACCGAGATAGCATCGGCGGTCCGTCATACGAAGACATGCAATTCTCTGAAGAAACCTACCCACCACAAACAGAACCACAAGCAGGCATTCTCGATGCTTTGCCTCATCCAAATACTATCGCAACAGCGGCAGTTGCCAACGGCGCTGCGGCAGTGGCTAATCATAACGGAGACGCTGCGAGAGCAGGAGCGGGAGCTGGGGGAAGGTTTGGGAAGAGGTCCGAACGAATCCGGCACGCGTTGCAGAGAGCAGAGGCGGAGAATGCGTATCGACGGCCACCTACGACTCCTCAGCTGTTGCCGGAGCATCGGTATTGCTCGAAGGATCTGTTTATTAAGCCTCATAGAGCGCATCATTGTAGGGCTTGTGGTACTGTGCGTAAACTCTGCTTGATTTTCGTGGATTCCGACTCACGTGGTCATTGAATAGTGTGTGCTCAAGTACGACCATCACTGTCCATGGATAGGACAGTGCGTTGGGGCTCGTAACCACAAGGTCCGTCATGACTACGTTCGCTTCATCAAAAACTCTGCTCATACATAGCGCGTCGATTTCTTTTCGCTTCCTCTTAGTTCTTCCTCAACTTCAATCAAGCAACATCCATATTCACCGCCTACACACTCGGCACTCTCGTCGGTTTCTCAGCACCAAATACTTTTGCAGACGGCGACATCGACGTCCAAATCGTTGTGATAATAGCTCTCGCTGGGCTTTTCTTCATCTTCACCGCTGCCCTCATGATTTCCCATACACATCTCCTTTGTATATCCCAAACGACAGTCGAGTCGATGACACATCGTACGATGCAGGAACGTGAAGATGCCGCTCTCGCTCGGGTGTTTCCTCTATGGGACGTCTCGTCTAAAACCAAAGTTCGAAAGGAGTGGGATAAGGAGTGGGGTAGGATTGGCAGAGAGGGGAATATCTGGTGGTTGGGTGATGCGCGTAAGGGGTGGGAAGACACTATGGGGTCTGCGAGTAGGTCGGAGGAGAACCCGTGGGGTTGGGTAGCGTGGGTGTTACCGCTCAAGTTGAGGAAACCGAAGGAGTGGGGGTTGGAATATCAGGTTAATCCGAGGTTTGATAAGGCTGGGAGGTGGAGGAGAAGGGTCGAGTGGCCGGAAGAGCTTAGATGATAGGGATGGGAGTTGTGTGTCCTTATCTCGCTGATAAGCTGAGTTGTGCTTTTCTTGCCTCTACCCAATTCATGCGGGACTTTTGATTATGATGATGATAGACACTCTGTTCACGATGCTAGTTTGTACGAATAGTAATTGGTTTTCTGTTACGACTCTATCAAATACGGAGTTCTAACTTTTGGTGCTTGATTCAGGTCATTATGTTGCTCACGAATTCAACCACACGACCTGGAACGCTTTACTATCGAGCAAGAAACAAAGTATGTTCCGCATAGACCGAGCCTCCCCGCGCGGGCAAAGGCCAGGGCAGTATGGCATGCTAAATATAACGCTGAGTCTCTCCATGAATATCGACATCTGACCTCTAGTAGTGTCGCATCGAACGTTAAGCCGATTCCGAACGGGGACCTGGACCTGACAGAAGGTTTTTCCGGCTTTCACTTTCGGGTTTGCAGCTTTGAGGGTTGTAGAATCTTCAGGTTTTGAACTTTCTTTTAGCATCACATAAACCTGATAAGTTCAGGCCTGTTGGAGAAACGAAAACATCAGTTTGGAGGGGTACGAAAGTCATATGGATAGACGAGTTATCGGCCCTCACCTTAAACGATCCAGGGGTCCACACGACGACCATTCAATATTCACAGACGACCGTCACCACTCCCACCCAACTCGCTAATCATGGGACCCACTATCTGTTACTGGGTGCTCCGGCTGGACCGTTCTTACCAGAACCCGGATCACGAGGTCAGAAGGTACCACTCGGGAAGGGCTTTATGATATTTGGTCTTCTAATTCCAGGAATACATTCGTTATCATGGAGTTCCGAATAGTATAAAACGAGACGTCGGGGGTTGGCCGTGCATTCTTGTGGTCCTTTTTTACCCCCACCCTCTCTCTCTCCTTAGGTCCCCTCGTCCAGCCTGTTGCGATGAGTTTGAAGGACGACAAGCCACAGACGCCGATGGACGAGAAGGCGTCTATCGAAGACGAGAAGCCAGTCGAGCTCCCGACGCTCACGAGCGGGTTACCGCTGTCGGAAAAGCTGGTACTGGACGGACGATTGGACATTGGGGATGTCTATGAGAACGTTCGTGCGATTGATTTGGGTGAGGATGGGAAGGAGAGGCCTATCGGTATGTGCGGTTCTCCTCGTCGTATTCATTAGGGTGGGCGAATGACTCTATGGTCCACTCTACTAGAAACATCTGACGACTGGGCCCTCCGTCTTGTTTCGCTCGAAGACGACCCGACGGAGCCTGTCTGGACGTTTAGGCTATGGTTCATCTCCATCGCGCTTTCGTGCTTTGGAGCAGTCCTCAGTCAGATTTTCGTACGTTCTGTCATCCGACTCTTCTCAACTCGCCTTGTAAGCTAATCACCCGACCAAACAAACTCTAGGCTTTCCGCCCCCAAACCGTCTACGTCTCCCAACTGTTCCTCCAAACATTCGCCTACATCCTCGGTCGCCTGTTCCACTACGTCATTCCTGGTCCTGGAAACCCCAATCCTGCGCTCCAAGCTCCTCCCTTCCTCCCGGCAGGTTTTTGGCGCTGGATGAACCCGAGCAAATTCAACATCAAGGAACATACGGGGATCTTGATTATGAGTGCTGCAGCGACCCATGGGGCGTTGGCGATTAACATCTTTGCAGCGTATGACTTGTTCTATGGGATTACGCCCAATACGGCTGTCGCGGTGTTTACGTTGCTCGGGAGCCAATTGTTGGGGTATGGGTTGGCCGGTGAGTTCTCTTTTCGTTTGGGAGAGGGTGTGGTAGCTGATGGTGTTATCCCCTGCAGGTATGATGCGAACTTTCCTGGTGTACCCGACATACATCGTCTTCCCCAACTTGATGCCAACGGTTCAGATGATGGATGTGTTACATCGTGGACAGGATAATTTGCTGCAGAAGAAGAGGCTTAAGTTTTTCTGGATTCTGTTTGTTGGGATATGTACGTCTCTTTTCCCTTTTGCTATCTGGTCCTTCCCGGTTTGTTAACTTCTCTGTGGGTTTTAGTCATATGGGAATGGTTCCCGGAGTACATCGCCCCGACACTTACTGGGATATCTGTATTCTGCCTCGCGAGGAGGGATAGCGCCTGGGTAACCAGGATATTTGGGGGTGCGGCTGGGAACGAAGGGTTGGGGTTGTTTTCGATCAACTTGGGTGCGTCAATCTCGCGGTCGATGTGCGGGAAGGATCAAAAAACTAATGGGCGTTCTACAGACTGGCAATACATCGGAAGTGGAGGATCAGCCTACGGTGCTTTGTTCCAGCCCATTCAGACTCAACTATCTAGTTATGGTACGTTGACCGATATTCTTCCTCTCTCCGCTTTGCTGGGGTTCTGATCGCGGTCTGTAACTTTCTACCCTTCAGCGGGAATGCTCATCTGCATGTGAGTATATCTTCCTCTCTTGCTCCGACCTCCCGCTCATACCTGAACCTCTTATCTTCAGTGTTCTCTTCTGCGGTGCCTACGCCAATAATGTCTGGTCCGCTCAATCCTTCCCCTTCCTCGGTCAACTCCTCTACCGCTCCGACGGCTCCGAGTACGACCAAACCATGATTCTCAATGACGACTTCACGCTCAACGAAGAAAAACTTGCCGCGTATGGGCTGCCCTGGTTCACGACGAGTACGGCCATCTACAAGGTCGCGGCTAGTTTGAGCTTTGGTGCTACGATTACGCATATGGCGCTTTGGAATGGAAAGATGGTGTGGCGAGCGGTGTGGGATGGGAGGAAAGGGGATATCATTGATCGTGAGTGATCTGGTCGTGCTCTGTTCTGGCTGCTAAATGGTCTTATCCTTCCCAGCGCACTACGAGAAGATGAAAGCGTACAAGGAAGTTCCGTACTGGTGGTATACCGGTATGTTCGTCGTTTCGGTGGCGATTGGTATGGCGACAAATTATACGGGGCATTCGCAGCTTCCTTGGTGAGTCGTCTTTTCTTTGGTGATCAACCTCCAGTAATGAAGACGCTTATCCCTCAAACCGAATCGTAGGTGGGCATACTTCATCGCAGTCGGCTTTGCGGCGTTGTTCTTGCCAATTATAACTACACTCTACGCGATCCTTTGGTGGGTTGCTTCGACCATGCCTGTTCCCGTCGCTCCTTTTCTAACGGTTGATCCCAGTTTCGTGTGCAACACCCAAGACATTGCTCGTATGCTCGGTGCCGCCCTCGTGCCCGGGAAGCCTCGCCCAAACATGTACTTCACCATGTACGCCTACAACAGCACTGAACAAGGCCGCAGCATGGCTCGGGACCTCAAAATGGGTCAATACACCAAATGCCCGCCTAGGGTCACATTCGCCATGCAATGCCTTGGAGCGGTGATTGGTGCACTGTTGAACTATGTCATCATGAAGGTCGTTATCTCTGCGAATAGGGATCTACTACTGAGTGTGCAGGGAACGAATGTGTGGAGTGGGGCTGTTGTTCAGAGCTTCAATAGCGACGCGTGAGTTGTCGTAACGTCGTTTTCGAGTCTGTTTACGCACGGTCTGACCCGGGATCCATCTCGATTCTCATCTTAGGATTGCCTGGGGCGCCCTGGCGAAACACCTGTACAGCCCCTCTGGTCGGTATGGAATCATCCCGATGTCGATCCTCATCGGTCTCTTTGTGCCTATCCCGTTCTGGCTGTTACACAAACGATTCCCGAATGCCAAGTTTGACAAGGTCATTACACCGATCTTGACATTCAATATTGGGTACCTGTACAGTGAGTTTTCTCTGTTCAGTTTTGAGGTTCTTTGTGTACTGATTGACCGACCATTTCTTACCCTCTCGCGTAGCCGGAATCGCCTCGTCAGTCTTCATGACATTTATCCTCTGTCTCATCAGCCAGTTCTGGCTGAGAAGGTATCACCCGAGATGGTTCAGGAAGTACAACTTCTTGTGAGTCAGCTTCGACTTCTCTCCGCCACTTGCTTATACCTTCCCGCTTGCTCTGCAGGATGTCCGCAGCCCTTGATGGAGGCACGGAAGTTATGATTTTCATCTTCTCGTTCGCCGTCGGAGGCGCAGGCGGCAAAGTCAGGCCTTTCCCCGTGTGGGCATTGAACCCCGAAGGAAACCCGGATCACTGTAAGAGGTTGACTTGAACTCGAGGATGAACTCGTCGGAAAGCTTGTGCGTCGAGTCGACGTGTACTGGAATTTTTTTCTTCCTGTTTGGGCCTTGTATTGTATTTGTAACTTGTTACGTAGCAATGTGAAGTTGACTGCTCGAGACAAAGCCTGCCGGTCGGAGTGAGCTGATTCCTGAAGGCCTGACTGGTCATGGCACGGCTGTATCAACCCATGATGTATTGAGATAAGATAAGATAGTGGCCGTAGGGACGCCTACCCGAACGGGTGTCGAAATGTCGGTCTAACTACAGCTTCTTCGTTCGCTCTCATCACTACTTTACTCTCCTTTACGCCTTTCCATTCCACATCACTAGGACATTACAGATGCAAATACCGATGTATCGGAAACGAAAGGGAAGATGCCCGCATTGTAGACATGCCAGCACTCGCCGCCATGTGAGTCAGACTTCGAGTCCGCTTTAAATCACTTTCGATTGCCGACTCAGTTTTCTAGTAAAAAGACCTTGTAATTGCGTAAGTGGTACTGATTTCTCGTCTCACCCCATGAATTATGCTGACGCTGTTAAGTGTCGATGCCATCTTGCAAGCCTTCTGATCACCATCTAGAACCTCTCTGTGGGAATCGCGATGCAATGTTCCGCATTGTGGGTTTACACTTGTGGCACGTTTCATTACTTGCTGGCTGCAATGGCTCGGGTCCACTCGCTTTTTGCGGTCGGGCGGTGAAGAGGCTGTCTGACATGCCAACAAAAATCTACTAGTAGTCTTGGCTGTCTCACGAAGTCCTCGTACTGGGTTTCGGCCACCCGCAAGCGCTTTGACCGCCGTGTAGTCATACATCTCGCATCTCTGATGTACCCGTCTGTGCTGTTGAACGACAGACCCTAATGATGAACACGCACAACTCTCAACCCCAGAATGCCATATTGGTTCTGCGCCGCCCGTAACCATCTTAACACGGTAGAAGGGGTTCTCAAGATGGCCATATGATACTCCGTTATGTCGACGTCATCCGTCGAAAATATAGCTGTAAGTCCATCTTTTGCGCAGCGCGACGTGCTAGGTTTGGGCTTATTGTTCTCACTCGAATCAAACTGTATTTCCCCGAACTGAGGTGGGCTCCACCTTGGCTTGTGGCAACCAGAATAGGGCTTGAAATAGGACTCTCCCTCGAGAAAGGTATAGTAAAAGAAGGGTATAAAAGGCTCAAGGAAATTTCAGTCATCTAAACATCGACTCACTTACAGTCAATTCTGCCTCACGCCTCACAAACTAACTTCACTCGAAACCTCACAATGAAAGGGCTCCTTGCTATTGTCGCTGCTGCCGTTTCGGCTGCCTCTGTCAATGCTCGTACTTTCACCGTCAGGAACAACTGTGCCTTCACCATCTGGTACGTATGTTCTACAACACTGCACGACAATCACGACTTACGAGCTCGTCGCTCTCTCTTGACAGGCCAGGAGTATGTGACCCTTCACTAGAGCCACTATTACTTGCTCACTCTACTGCAGATGTTCACCGACCCTAATGTTGGACCCGCACGTCCCGACCATGCCACCGGGTGAGTTAGTACGGTTGTCCGGCTCCCATTTATCTGACCCAATGCTTAAATTTCTTCAGATGGGAAGCTCCCCCTGGCACCCAGGAACAATTCAATGTTCCGAACGACTGGAAGGCCGGTCGTATTTGGGTGAGTAGTCACTTCTGAGAACCATCATGTGTCGCGCAGTTCGAACATTCGCTTCACAGGGACGAACGAGCTGTGACTTCTCTACTAACCCTGGACCAAACTCTTGTGTGACCGGTGGATGCATCGGAGGTTTGGAATGTACTCAGCCGGTCAGTCTTTCTTGCCACCTCACTCGCTACCTCGTCGTCCTGAATTGTTGCTGCACAGGGCGTTCCTCCTGCCTCACTCGCGGAATGGACCCTTCAGGGAGACGGAAACCGTGATTTCTACGACGGTAGGCATTTGCTATGAGGTTGTAGCCATTTTGCATCGCTCATACGAATCAAATCATTCAGTTTCTCTTGTTGACGGTTCCAACTTGCCCATGGCCATCACCAACAGTGGCGGATGCAGTGTGGCCGAGTGCTCTCAGGACCTGAACCCCAACTGTGAGTAGTACATATGATTGTCTTTTCCGAGTTTCGGACTGACTGGGCTGAATTCTCGTGCAGGTCCTGCAGAGCTTCGTGGACCCGCTGGACCTGATGGCCAAAACGCGGGTTGCAAGAGTGCTTGCTTTGCCAACCTCGACGGAAACCAAGGTGGGTCTTTTCAGGACCGGCTGGTGATAACGGGTCCGAGTACTGAATTGGTACGCTGTTAGCCGACTCCGCCAATTGCTGCAGCGGTAGCCACAACACGCTCGAGACTTGCCCCGCGAGTGGAGTTCAGTTCTATAACTATTTCAGTGCGTTGAAATCTCTCACCCGCCTTCAAATGAAATTTCGCTGACTGAATGAGCAGAGGACAACTGTCCAAACTCTTATGCCTACGCTTTCGACGAGCCGAGTGGGACTGCTTTGTTCACTTGCGACTCAGGCCTCAACGTCGACTATACCCTTACTTTCTGCCCTTAATGGGACAACTTCGGGGAAGCATAAGTAAACAAAGAATTTCATTAAATAACGGCTCCAGTATGATATTCAACTTTGAACGTACGAATGGCTGTGGTCTGTATTACCGTTGTGTATAATTTAAATATTGATACTTCAATGCGTATGCTGTTCGAATACTGCATTCATCGACAAGGATGAATTAATTTGAGTAGTCCGAGGTCGGTTATCTCGATCGTGTACGTCGTAGGTGATTGCGGGCACAACAAGATGCGGTGAATGGGAATTCGGTCGGTGAGGAAAGAGATGCGCAGTGGATTATGAATTTCGATCGGGGAAGGTGAGATATGTTTAGTTTGGACGTAACAAATAATCACACGGGCCCGCTACTAAAGAAAGGTCCGACGCTCAAGTGGCACTACAATATGCGAGGAGTTGTGTACTAGTAGCAAGTCTAGTCCGAGCTCTTGACGTTTACAGGGCAGATATCGCAGACCCCGAAATCCCGAGAAATATATTGAACAAGGTATGACAGTGGGGACCACCGTACATACACAGGTTGTATGCATATAGGGCCTCGCGTGTTTGTTCAGCCCGTCTTTCTTTCTCGTCCCATCTAACAGTGATCCCATCATTGTCAATTTCAATCTGACTGTTTTATCACGAGCCAACGGAGGTCGGATGAACAAACATAGGCGGCCAAACAAAGCGAACACATTTAGCTCGGCTCGCTTCGGAGAGAAACAAACCCAAACCTGGAAACTCGCTGCGTAGACAGATGAGCTATAGACGTGTCAATGGATGACGTTGACAAAGTGGAGTATCATGATGGTCTTCTCGAGAACTTGTTCTGCCGTCTACATGGTTCCGTCGGCGCAGGACCCGCTATAAGCTTTCTAGAGTCGAGAATTGTGCGTGCTTGTCATGCATCATGACAAGAGTTCATTAACCTCTTCTGTTTGTACAAAAACCAGACTCGTACGCCCATGCAGATCGGCACGCACCTAGCAATCCAAATTTAGTTTGCGTTACCTCCGTGGTTTGAGGATTGCAAGATGATTTGAGAACAAGAGCTGTGGGTCGCGCTGGGAAACGCGCTCCACGGATTTTGCTGGAACGTTCTTTCCTCGGCTCCTCTCAGCATGTTGTCGATAGATCTATGAGATCTACTGAACTCCTAGTATTGGCTTCTGACACAAGGTTCAGGCCACGGTCGGCAGGATTTCGACATGAATCGAGGGTGACTGAGGTGTATGTAAGAGTCTTTCCTTTGCGATAAGATGTAGATAATCCTAAAAATTTGAGCGGGTTAGCTTGAGCCTGCGGCCGTGGTAAGATACGAAGAGATGAGCGCTTCGACGTCTTGGCATACGACGCGTTGAACTTCTCTTCCCCTCTGCGCTCATCTCGTCCTCTCTTCACAAAAGATTTTCAGGGCCCACCTACTCCCTTCAGCGCTGAGAATCACAGTCAGTATCCAAACATCACTCAGATTCAAAGTAAATCCCGAGCGCTCAGACCTGGACGGTCGATTTGGATGGTTTCACCCTTCCGCCGCGGCCATCCCGTGCCCGCCCGTGCCAGGCCTCCGGTAAGACCCACAAACTAGGACTAAGCACGCGTTGATATTCTCTCCTAACACTGTAAACTTTCAGAACAACACATACGAACTCTCATCATAGTACAGTCCTTTCAGTCGACCACTCCCATTAAAAAAGACTCACTTATAGAATCAACAAATGACGTAGTCGCAAGGAAAGGTCCGAATACGGCTGAGTCTAGACCCCATGGACTACTAGACACAGAAGACGAAGACCAGCCACACATCGCGATGTGGTTACTTGAAAGACTGGCTTGGCATTGGATCGACTCGCTATCATGGTCCGTATTTGGACCTAGCTTTGGTCTTGAATGGTTCAAAGTCACATTCTGTATCTCAAAGAGACGTGCAACTTGAATTTGGATTGATCGTGCGGGCTAAAAATCTCCATGAGTGCGCAAGAGTAGTAACTCCCAGCCTTTGTCCTCAAATGACTCAAAGTCACGTCTTGTATCCTCAGATCACGGAGGCAGGTAAATCAAGTTTGGATAGCTGGGTGCGTGCCAAGATCTGCATGGGCGCGTATTGCGTCTAATCATTTGTAAAGACGGAGTACGTAGGATAATGGATCTTCATAACGGGGCACGCCCAATTCCCAACTCTAGAAAAACATAATGGTCCTGCGCCGACGGAGCCAGCTCGGCGGTAGAACAACTTCTCGAGAAGACCATCATGATACTCCACTTTGGCAGCGTTATTCATCATTGAAACGGCTATAGTCCGTCTGTTTTAATTCACCCAGCGCGAGCTTCTCGGTTCGGACTTACTGCTCAAATCAAACTATACATCGGCGAAGCGGGATTTACTCCACCTCCAATTTCCTTTGCGGCGACTAGAATAGCGCCATGTCTCTTGAGAAAGGTATAAAGGGCTCATAGGATTCGAGTTTTTTCTAAGCATCGAGTCGCTCAAACTCACTTCTGCCCTCAAACCGAACAAGTTAATTTCACCTGATAACCCCACAATGAAAGGACTTCTTGCTATCGTCGCTGCCGCCGTCTTGGCTGCCTCTGTCGATGCTCGTACTTTCACCGTCAAGAACAACTGTGCCTTTACTATCTGGTACGTGTGTTCAATGTTGTTGCACGGCGACGACGACGACTGATGAGTTCGTTGTTTCCTTTCAATGGATAGGCCAGGCGTATGTTGATGCTTAACTGAAGGCCGTTATTCTTTTCTCACTCTACGGCGCAGATGTACACCGACCCCAATGTTGGGCCCGCACGCCCTGACCATGCCACTGGGTGAAGTCTTGTCCCTTCCGGAACGACTAAAGGGTTCTATTATTCTGACTTGATGATAATCTCTTCTTCAGATGGGAAGCTCCCGCTGGCAGCCAAGTTCAGTTCAACGTTCCGAACGACTGGAAGGCTGGTCGTATCTGGGTGAGTCGTACTACCCTTCTCAAGTGGGTGTGGTGTGGTGTGTGGTCTAAACATGCTCTGCTTCGACCTCCAAATAGGGACGAACAAACTGCGACTTCTCTACCAACCCCGGACCGACCTCTTGTGTGACCGGTGGATGCATCGGAGGTTTGGAATGTACTCAGCCGGTAAGTCTTTGTGGCCCACGCTTATTCGCTATCTTGATTTTGTCGTGGGTCTGTCTCATCTGCTGCGCAAGGGTGTCCCCCCGGTCACCCTCGGGGAATGGACCCTCCAAGGATCTGGAAATCTCGACAACTACGATGGTAGGCAAAGTTCCGCTTGATTGTTGGTCCTCGCTTGCTCAAACGAAAGTGATTTTATTTCAGTTTCCCTTGTCGATGGTTTCAACTTGCCCATGGCCATCACTAACAGTGGCGGGTGCAACGTTGCTGACTGCACCAAGGACTTGAACCCCGAATGTGAGTCTCCGTGACGCGCGCGGGGCCATGGAATCAATATGGGACTTACCAAATTCAACAGGTCCTCAAGAGCTTCGCGGGCCTGCTGGACCTAATGGCCAGAACGCGGGTTGCAAGAGTGCTTGCATTGCCAACCTCGACGGAAACCCACGTGAGTGTTTTTCAGTGTCGGTTGATGATGGGCTCGAGTGCTGAATTTCGTACGCTTGTTACCTTACTATTAGAGGACTCCGCCAACTGCTGCAGCGGTAGCCACAACAAGCCCGAGACTTGCCCTGCCTCTGGTGTTCAGTTCTATGACTACTTTAGTGCGTGTGAAAACATTTTCATTGGCCTTTCGGTTGGGAATACTAACTATACTATATTCGGAACAGAGAACAATTGCCGCAACTCTTACGCCTACGCTTATGACGAGTCGAGCGGAACTGCTTTGTTCACTTGCGACTCTGGCAAGAATGTCGACTATACCGTCACTTTCTGCCCTTAATGGGTAAAAGGTCTGGGAAGCACTGGTGAATGCTGGAATCTATAGACCCAGCTTTGGTTCCGGAATGATATTCAAATTTAGAAAAAACAGATTGGTCTAACCTGTACCATCGGATATAGTCTCAATATTGTTGCTCGTTTTTTGCCTCAACGCTATATGCCGTGGGTTATCGGCATGAAATGACTTGAGCCACACAGTCCGAAGTCGGCTGTGTTGATCGGACTGCTTTGGCACGAACCCAATGGGAAAGTGGGTACATTGTAGGCGATCGTGGGTGCATCCTAGAGTGGATATTGAGATAAGATAAGATAAGATAGCTGCGGGAACGCCGGAAGGGTGCATGTGGGTCCTTGTGGGTCCAAGCTACAGTGGATTCCGACTCTTCCATGTCGCTGGCTTTCAATTCTACCTTGTATTACGAATCGCCAGAGCGAGGTAGGGAATTGTTAGAGCGGTTGAATTATTTGTAATATGATTTTCTAGTGAGTTTTTAGAAATAAGTATTTTACTTCGAAATGACTAGAGTGCAGACACCAGAAAGACGTTACTGTAAAACACGAAACAAAAGGGTTTTCTACTGGGGAATTTAATATCGTACATCATCGTGGCTGTCGTCTCGTAAAAGTTGTAACATCAATACCCGAAAAGAAAAGGAAATGAAACAAAGGGAAATATGTCTGAGCTCAGTGAACCTATCTCGAGCGTGGTCTGCTTTTAGCTTTCCAACGAGAGGCGTGCAGAGGATTTGTAGGCTAAGGGCAGTCGGAGACGCAGCCTAAAACTGAGTCGACGAGTTGGATTTCTCGGGGCCGCGTGAGCACTGGCACGAAAATCCTTCGAGTCCACGGCCGGGATTCGAAAAATGCTATAAGAAACGCAAGCACGTGTGTTGAGTACTCGCAAGTAAACAAGAATTCAATTCGCCACGGAAGTACTCACAATGGCACCGTTCGTTGATTTGGGTGCGTGGGCATTCTGGGAACTGAAACCACTGGCCGCCCCGGTGAAGGAGGTGCCAGGAAAATCGTCGAACACGATTTTTAGGTTCTCGCCCTGTGCAACGCGCAGTGAGATTAAACCCAAATGTACCACGTATGGTAGGAGAAGAACGCTACCTTGATAACATGCTGCACACTGCCAGACCCAGACCCAGACCCATACATAGCGACGGGTCTCATATTAGTCGACTCGAAAAAGCTTTCCCGCTTCTGAGCGGCCACTCGCTGAGCTTGACGGCGAAAAGCCATATTGATCGGCATCGCGTTGACGAGTGCGAGGAGGGAGAAGAGGGTGAGGATGAGACGGGTGGGGGAGTACATCTTCGATCGCAACGAGTCGGATTGAAGACGAAGGCGGAGGGAGAACGAAGTCTGAGGACAAAGTTACATGAAAGCGAGGATTATATAGCTATACTACGAAGAGCAGGTTGGAAGGCTTAGCGGGCAGGAACGCGTTCCTCTTTGACGAAAAAAACTCGTGGCCGTCCCGTATCTCTTGTCAGGTTCGCCCGAGAACGTTTGGCAGTGGATACCTGGTTTTTGGCCTAAGCTAGAGCAAGAAACAGGAGTCAAGATGTCGCCCGCGTCGGGGCTCCCGAACCGGGGTCACCAGCCTGGATGGGGGAGCGGAAGGCGGGGCGCTACGAAGAGTTGGGTATTCAAACACTAAATATTTTGATCGAAGGAGCGACTACTTTGAACGGAGTTATCGAGCTTTGAGAGGCTGAAGGCGGGACCAATTGTCCACTTTTCAAGTTATGAAGCTAAGAGGCAAGGTTCATAGCCTGTTCCTGAATTTTGAATCAAGCTCGCGGTTTGAAGGATGGTTTTCAGGTGAGGTATAAAACTCTCCAGCTAGAAAGATGGCAAGCGGGGCTCTAGACAATGAGATGGAGATGGCAGCAGGCACGAGAATCGTACAATGATCATACCAGCTCTATAACCGGTGGTAGAATGGAGGGTTTAAGCATAACTCGGAGTTGATGCCTGGTTACTAGAGCTGAGATGGATCATGGATCCGTCCAAGAAAGGTTAAGGTGGAAGCTGGACTTGATGCGAGTAAGCAGATTTGGCTGTGGGAGCTGGGTACATCATTGATGAGGGGAAGGGATTTCGATCCTTAGGCTTTAGTTCATCAGAGGTAGTGCTTCGGCCCATCGCACCGGTGCTGCCCAAGGAAGAAAATTTTGGTCGCCATGGTTTGGCGGGAGTTCCTACGAAGACGAAGTACTCATCGGCCATAACACTTTCTGACAAGGACGTCAAAGCGCATATACGACTTTTGACACATCTGAGACAACGGCCGAGGGATGAGTTACTGTGATGGATGATTCCGGGAGTAGCAGGGCCTGAATTTATGAGCTATTGTACTTTCCTGGCGCGAGCGAGTCTAGTAGATTTTCGAGTGTCGAGTAATAGCTATGGTAGGTGAGTGAGTCAATGAGCGTGAGGGTGATCGATGTAGAAAATGAAGAACTTTACGGGGATAGGGCTGTGCATGCCGGTTCGGTCCGAATAGTGTGCCTGAAGGCTCGGACCCACAAGTATCTACAAGACCTTATTCCACGACCAGAACTCCAAGGAAATAACATCGTCAAACAGTGCTCTATCTATGTCTATGTCTATCTCTACGCCTCTACATATCAAAAAGGATCCAAGAACGAAAGACAAAAACATCAGCACTACCACCTCCCCCGCCTCACCCTCCCCTCCCCTACATCCTCCTCTCCGCCAAAATCCTCTTCGCCAACGCCCCCAAATTCGCATCCGCCACAACCACCTCAACCGCATACTCAACCCCAAACATCTGTTTAACAGCCCCACAAATCCTCTTCGCCTGTTTCTCAGACCAAAACGAAAAGTCGTCCGGGTCACGCTCCGGGTCGTTGTTGTTGTTGTTGTCGTCGGAGCCAGAGTGGCCATTACCACCACACGAGATGGGTATAAGCGCAGGATCCGAGTCTAGACAGAGCGGGATGGTACGTTCGAGTGCGGATCGGATGGATTCGTATGTTAGTGAGGTTGGTTTTGGTTTTTCCACTACAGAAGAAGAAGAAGAAGAAAGAAGGGTTAGTATAACGCTAAAAAAAAAAAAAGAAAGTACTCACCCACAACCTCAAACGGCCCCACAACACTCATCACATTATACTTTCCATCATGATGATACCTCGCCTCATACACCCCAGCCGTCCACGGTAACCGATCACCGCTGAACGTCACGGTGCCTTCCTCATCGCCTTCTCCGTCCTTCTCCTTACCCTCACCCTCACCACCGACGAAAATATCCCCATCCCACTCTTCCTCACCCGTAACGCCAACCCACATCCCACGCGAACTGACGTTGGTGACGAGGGTGCTTTTGTTGGCGCCGACGCGGTAGATTCCGATCCAGTCTTTACGGCTGCGGTAGGATGGAGCGCGGAATTTGATTTGGATGGGTTGGCCGAGGGGGAAGGAGGAGGAAGAGGGCTGCGAGGAAGACAAGGGGAAGGGGGTGGTGGTAGTAGGAGGCACGACGTTGATCTTATACTTGGAAGTGTCATACGACGATAAATCGTTTGAAATCCGTCTAAACAATATACCAGTCAGCTCGTCAACAAGCGCACAAAAGAGAGAAAAGAGACCCCAAAACTCACGTAATAACCAACCTCTCCCGACTCTGCAATAACAACACCTTCGCATCCTGCACAACCTCTTCAATCTTCCTCCTCAAAAACTCTTCCACCACATCCTTACTCTCCTCCACCACCTTCCCCACCGTCCCACTAACAACCTTCTGCAACTTCTTCACCTCCTCCCTCTCCAGCACCCTCCTCACCTCCCTCGTCATCCTCCGGACTTCTTCCTTATTCCTCAACCCACTGACGTTCTTCCTAAGAACCTTAACAAACCCAGCGTCCGCACCATCTCTCACAGCGTCCCCATAGAGTTTACGCATATGAGGGTTCTCGACGGAACGAAGGAACCATAGATGCGCTAAATGCCGGATCATCGCGAGCCCGAGTACGAGCTTCGGTGCGTATGACAATGGGGAACGAGGGTGAGATCCCCACACGATGAGGGAGAATCCGAACCATGCGGCTCCGCCTGTCATCTCGGGGTTGTTGAGGTATCTGTAGATACCGGAATACTCGAGATGGGTGGGGAAATCTTTCATGCTCATGAAAAAGTCCCCGAAGAACCAGCCGAAGACGCCGAGGACTTGGTAGGACTCGAGAGATGCCCAGATGTGTAATCCGATGAGGAGGAGACCGAGAGTGTGTCGGAGGAGGGAGTGGCCGACGGTCCAGGACGCTGAAGGGGGGAGTGTGTAGGTGTGATAGACTAAGGATAAGAACGAAACTACGGAGGGGAGGGGGCGTCAATAAGCAGCATCGTAAACGCAGGGCGGAGAGAGAAACTCACTATTCATCATAACCAAACTAACATTATACACGACCTTCCAATTCCCCCACGCATCGCTCTTCGCTCCTTCCATACCTCCATCGCCGACTTTACCACTACGACCCTGATAACGCGTGAACCGTTCCTCATAGTGGTAGTTCCGCAAAAACCTCTTAACCAACCACCGGTCTTCACTCTGTGCCTTCAACACAAGGCCCAACCCGAAACAATGGAACAACGTCCATGCGATCGTATGAGCAAAGTGCAGAATCGGAGAGGTCCGTGCGATAGGCGAAAGGGTGAAGAAGGCGAGGTACGCCAGGATGAGGACAAAGAGAAAGTCGGTCGCTCTGAACAAGTCGATGTTGTTGAGGATGAGGGTGTCTCGGCGGAAGTATTTGTTGAATAGGTCGTGGTGGGAGAGAGCTTTCGGTTTGGGTTTCGTTTTGGTCTTGGTCTTGGTTTTCGTTTTTGTTTTCGTGACTGTCGTAGGTTTCGTAATGTCGTTCTCTGCCTCTGCCTCTGCCTCTGTCTCGGTGACGGTCTCTTCGGTCTCGGTTTCGGTGACGGAAGGCGTTGGGAGTTGTTGGACTGGCTCAGGCTCGGGCACAGATTCGGATTCGGATTCGGATTCTTCGTCGGAGGTGATTTGAGCCGGGAGATGAATCGGTGTTCGTTTCGCGATGGCCTTGGGTTTGATATAGTTGCGTTCAATATCTATCACCCATATCAGCACGTGTTATCATTCGAAGATAAAGCCCAACAAACTCACGAGGATTCTCGAACCAAACCAAAAACCCAAACTGAGCAGCGTGGGCAGCCAAACTGACGAACAGCACCTTATAGCTCCCCGCGATCAATGACAACCCATAGTACCCCGCATACCCCACACTATACATCGGATGAGGTGCCAACTCGAACACGCCATCAAACACCAAATTCCCTCGCTGGAAGAAACAATCCCCCCAATACCATCCATAATCCTTCACCACGTCGTGTGCCTCCGTCTTCACCCAAAGATTGAACGCAATCATCAATATCCCCGTCAACCAACGCATCACATGCACAAACCCCGACAACCCATCCGGCACGCGGAACGACGCGAACGCGAACATGCAGTACGAAACGAAATCATTCAAGAGGATGACATCGACCGCTTGTCGGAACAAAAGCCAGGTATTGTATTCGAGCGGTAACTCATCGAACGAATAATCTTTCCCCATCTTCCCAACCAACTGCCGTCTGATCCATTCCCGAACCTGAGGTCTCCGTTTCTCGTCGAGCCATCCACGGGATTGAACGTGTCGGACGATCCACTTCTTTTTGGATTGTTTGGTGAGGACGTAGCCTAGACCGGCGTCGTAGGCTGCACGCCAGAATGCAAAGTAGAAGAGGAAGAAGAGTTGGGCGTAGTTGCGAGGGAGGTAAACGAAAAGTAGGATTTGAGAGCCGAGAAGGGCGAGGTTGAGAATGTCGAAATGGCTTTTGGGATACTTGGGGTGGAAGAGTGTGAGGACGTCGTGGGTAACTGGGACGATGAATACTTGTCCACTTGGAGTTTTGCCCCAGACTACGGAGTCATCTTTGGGTTTGAGATTATCCGCAGCTGGAGAGAGAGGAGGGGTTGTGCTCGCTGTGCTCGACTCCGGCCGTCTTCGACGGAGCTCACTCTGAGCAGACGACATGGTCATCACTGGCAGAGATAAAAAAAACGCCGCGTAAAGACCTGCGGTCTAAACGTGTTCGCTTTGTTTGGTCCATGTTTGTTCATCCGACATTCCGTTGGCTTGTGATAAAACATTGAAATTGACGATGATGCGATCACTTTTAGATGGGACGAGAAGATTAAGACGCTCACTTTGAGAGCACGGGACGATCTATAGCGGGAAGACGATCCTCGTAGCTGACCCGATAATTGACTTTGACTGAACTCGAGTTTGCTGTAGGCACGTGACAATGAGCAGTCATCAACAGGGCCCCCACCGTCCACCTTATCAGAGCATCTGTATGGTCGGACTCTGAATCCGACTACACAAATCCGTTACTGTCGGAAGGCGTGTAGAAAACCTTCCAAGTTAACTTGAGCTCGAGTTGAACCGTTCTTTGTGGAAGCGCGTGACAAGAAATTATGCTCATTGCTCACACGGTAGTCTGCCGCGTCGCGTCGCGTGCCATACGGGCCGATCGCGTTGTAGGAGGTTCAGCAGTGCGATACAAGAGCCGAATGTGTACGGAGACGATTAGATTGGGCTTTGTAGGGGATAAAAAGTAAATACATACCATATCTCGACCACCGCGCGTCGTCGTTCGGCATTCCCGCAGCCATCTTATCTTATCTCAGAATTTTTCACACATCCACTCCAGGATACACCCACAATCACCTATAATGTACCCACCATGCATTCATTGGACTCGTGCCAAAGCAGTCCGATCAGGACAGCCTGTGTGACTCAATTATTTTATGCCGATAACTCTCAGCGTATAGCGTTGAGGCAAAAAAAAAACGAGCAACAATATCGAGACTATACCCGATGGTACAAGCCAGACCAATCTATTTGAATATCATTCCGGAGCCCAAAGCTATTTAATAGATTTTCAGCATTCACTAATGCCTTCCAGACCTTCGATCGTCAATTGAACGGAGACTTCGGAGAAAATGATGACGGTGCACAGATTCAACGCTCAAACTTTCAAAAGAATGCCACCTGTTTGATGGAAACAGAGACTTGGAGGACCTCGGGAAGGGCGGACAAATTTTTGGGAAAAAAAAAATTGCACTTTCGTTCGGAAGTCGGACAGAAATGTTGACTGAAGGCCGGAAGCAGTGTCGGACAAAACGCGCTGTACTGGGTTGTAGGAATACCTATACTATGTCGGCTGGTAAAGTGGTAGTGTAGGTAGAGGGTATGTTTTTCTGACCTTTGTGTCACAGGTTCCGAGAAGCAGAAGCGGCTTAAAACAGTCCTGGGCGTCCGACTGGCGGAGAAAAAAGGTGGCGGAGGCCATTTGGAAGTCGCACAAAATGGTCCCAAGAAAGTCAGACGAATATGACTACCCGGGCTTGGTAATGGCTTTCGGGGGGGTCCTGACTCGGTGGAGGAAAATGATTGCAAAATCAATGACTTACTCTAAGACCGAGTTGGTACTTCGAGTTCGTGATGAGGGAAGTATTCGAAGCGAGTCTCTACCTACTTCAAGATGATTGGGTGAGTCAGCCACATCCCCCCCCTGCCGGCGCCGTTGTTCCCGCCGCTCTCCGAGAATCCTCTTGAACCATAGGCAGAATCATCCCGGGCACTCCAGTTCTCTTTCCACTGATAGTAGGCTTGCAATCAGCGGCCATGATTAAGAAAATTGGTCTGGTTAAGGATAAGTATACGTAGACCCGGAACAGAGAGACTCTGCTGAGGGTTAGAGACCTCCTAGTGTACGGCTCATCTCGTTGAGAGAGTGAAGCTCGAGGTATTCGGGTGTGTCAAGGGTAAACGTTTCCAATGAGCTCATCGACTGAGTAGATAGAGAAGTGTGCGCTGAGGAGGCGCCCGTGGCCTCATATTGAAATCACCAATCTTTCTCGTCGTCTTGTCTGTGTTCTACCATCTGTTCAACCCGACATTGATTTCCCTCCAGTCAGACGACACATTGAAATTGACGATGATGAGATCACTTTTAGATGGGACGAGAAATTAAAGATGCTCACTTTGAGAGTACAGCGGGAAGAAGATCCTCGCAGCATGACACTCTGATAAGGCAATTTGTCCCGTGACGTTCGTGAGTCCGACGCGTCGTAGTCGCCGCCGCCATTTGTTGATTATAAGTATACGACACCGGCAAGCGGCAACACCTGCTACTGTCTCCTTCTGACGAAGACTTGTAGCTGGACAGAATCTGCCGGAGGACCTGGGTCACGCATGTGGGTGGTAGTTGGTTGAAGGGCCCTTCAGAGCCTGTTGGAGTCGACCAACGTCCTCCAACGTCCCTGTTCGATTTTCATCGACCTGTGGCCAACCAGGAACAAAACAAAATGATTGAGCTCACACACTGTCTTGTAAGGCCCCACCAGGAACAACGATTAGCGAAGTAGATTTATTATACAACGTACAACAAGTAAAATACAATGAAAGTGAAAATTAGAATGAACTACAACCCACCCACCCTCCCGGCTCTGTTTGTTAACCCCCCATGGTAGAGCTACGGGCCTTGAGCCCGAGATGGATCTCTTGAGTGTAAGCAAGGGTCTGGGCAGAGAACTCCCGAGGCTGAGTGTGAATGTCGTCCTGGTCGTCTGGTGGTGACTTCGATTGAGGGTAGTGCGGACGTCGACGACGTGCGTGATGGTGACCTTGTAAGATTGACTCGCATGAGACTTGACCTGCCAGTACACAGTCATGATGACTTGAAATCCCGACCTTCACCGGAATCTTAAAATCTACAAGGACAACTGTTCATCAGTTGGTCATTTAGTTGGTCTTGCAGTAAACCTACGTCGAGGGGTAAGAAAATTCAGACCGAGCTTGACAACGGTCGGGCGCTCAGAGCGAGGGTTCTGAGGGACATGACCCAACGAAGGGTTGCATAGACTGTAATCATATGATGTGACGGGAGGATTAACTCAGCCTTGTAAACTTTTGAAGGTGCGGGGTCGGGGAATATAGTCAGGTTACCCAATAAGGCTAGGGGAGATGACAGATTTGTCAGACTGTTCATCAAAAATGAACATGGAATCAGACTATTGATGGAAAGATTGACCAGACAGTCATGATTGCAAGTGATGCTGTGAAAGGCGGGCGTTCACTGAGACCGTCGGACCTTGAGTAACCTGACAGACGTATAGATTGGCTACGCAGTAGCAGTACGTTGGGTTACAAATGAGGTGGTGACGGTAGTAAAGTAAACGATAATTAATTACTAAGCCTCGCTGAGGCTTTTATACTATTGTGAATATCAAATAGTCCGAAACGGGTAAGTACCCGTTACACACTCCCCCACAAGATTAGCGTCTAATCTTCTACTCAACATCCTCCATGGTGTTGACCTTGGTGGCGGCATCGTCGGGATTTCCCTGCATGTCCACGTCCGTATTGTCGGTCTTCACAGCGAGGGAACTCGAGCTAGCAGTGGCTGGCACAGACTGCATGTTGCTGTTTTCCGAGGCAGAGGTATCCGAGGAGGTTGCAGGCATGGAACCAGGGGAAACTCCAGCAGGTGAAGACGTGGATGAGGGAGGCAAAGTAGCGTTCCCAGTCTCGGATAAACTGAGACCTGCCACAGAGACTGGTACGGCCGACGGAGGGATCCTGGGAACGTGATGTACCTGTCACGATTCCCCCTAAGTTTCCCCAACAAGCGCCCAAGTCCACACTGAGCGCTAAACCATCACCTCGACTCACTCCAGTTCCCCAAACGTCTGACTCAACTCCATGACTCAAACGGGCCGACTCATACTCATCTATCACGACTCAGCGGGCCTGCTACCGTCTACGACTCACCACTTGTGACTCAGCGGCACGACTCACAACCCCAGAACCATCCATCCCTGACTCCTCCCCGCCGACTCGTACGGACACTTGATGACTCACTCCAATCTGTAAACTAGTATAAAAGACTTACCTTGTACAGTACGTTTCCTTAGCTTAACCACTTGGTCAATCCATAGTGAACACAGTAGAACAGACTTGATTGAGTGACTTGAGGGGCAACTGCGGTCGCCTTCCTGACAGTACCAATACCTTGAAATCAGGAGACAGCAGAGAGTTGGTGTCCTTCCAGTGACTGTGTACGAATTGACGACGCCGGTATTCCATGACTTGGTACGGGTTAACGTGCGAGGTTTTGAAATACGTGTCTGACGGGCGATCTTTAGTATGGATGGGGAAGAACATTGAGTGTATGCGGCCATACTTATAGATGGTGGTGAGCGCGACGAGATTCGGGGATAGAAGGTAGGTCTTGCACATCAAGGCAGTACTGCATGTCCTAGTGGAAGAGGTGGTTAACGGTGACCTTGGTGACGTTGCAATTGGCCAAGTGGCGAGCTATTCCCTCGACGTCACGAGAGAGCTCAGTGAGACACCTCGATATATGGCCACTGGGGTTAACCAAGATACCCTTTTCCTTCAGGATAGCGCTATAGAGGCCAGGCCACGAGGCAAGGCGAACAAATTCGCGGCGAAATTTGTGGATGCCAGTGCGTCTGGCTGGGGTAATGGCAGATAGAATTCGATGACCTCTCACCGAGTCAAGCTGGACATGTCCATCGTCGGTGAGTATGATACCCAAGTGTCCAAGGTTGTCGTAATGAACCCAAGTAAAGAGGGTGTAATCCTCGTTGCTGGTCCTCGAGTTAGGAGTGTGAATCGTAGGAATGATGCATGGAGATGGGTTCCAACGATCAGCAGCATCGGTATCCATCTTCACGTTGTTGATATCGATGTATCGGGTGAAGGAGGACCAGTACGGAGTAAGACTGGTTCGAAGGAGTTTGGGGATGATAGAAGGGATAGGTGTAGTAGAGGTACAAAGTTCCCTGTTCAATCCTTGCAGAATAAGCCTGAAGCCCATCGAGTCACGCAAACAGAATAGGGCACGAAAGTTACCGGGCTCATTGGACTGCGAGACGAGTGCAGATAATTCGGCATCGCTGTCAGGCAGTAGTTGGCTACCACAAGCGGTCCTGGAGAACAATATGATTTCTGGGAGCGTGCAGAGGGATGCATGCTTGGTGATGTAGCTTGGGACATCAAGCCATCCAGATGAATTCCAAGTGGCAAGGACGCCAGCAGAATCGAAACCAGGTTGGTAATTTGCGTGCTGGTACAGCAGAGTAGCGGTCTGACGACCAGGGTATGGTTCAGATCCCAAGTTGACGTAGGAAGGAGGAAGTGGGAAAGGGTCACGATCTTGAGAAGCAGTGGGAGGAGTAGGCGGGGTAGGACGACAATTCGGGGAGTTGTTTGAGTCCAGTTTGCGCTTGTTTCCCACAACAAAGGATCGAGGGTTACGACGAGCGTCAAGTTCGTCACCCACACGTCGAAGTTGATTGCGGAGTGTCCTAAAGCGCCGAACGCTAAGACGTTGGACACAGAGATAACGGTGGCGGAAGTCGTCTAGCAGAGACGACGACGGAGAGCAGAGACAGCGAGCAGAGATAGCGAGCAAAGAGCAAGGCAGATAAAGGAGCTGGTCCCAATGACAAGTTAGATATATTGAAGGTAAAGAGAAACGAAGTTATCTACTCACCTGGTCCCAATGACAAGAGGTCAAGATGAGGGACCAGGTGTAAACTGCCTAGCTTATATACTGGAACATGAGTCGCGCGAGAATAAAGAAAGATAATAGGGAACAAGGAAAGAACAATAGTAGTCCAGGTATGGAATAAGAACAAGTCCGGAACGAGTAACTGTTGTATATAAAAGAACAAAGAGAACAAGGGAAACAATGGATAGGATGGGTTGTGAAGACGATGTGAAAGAACAAGGATGAGGAAAGAAATGATGGGAATGATGAAGAGAGGGGAACCGGGTATCTGGTAGGCATCAAAGTAACAAATGGGCGTCAAAGTGACAAACAGGCGCTGAAAGGGGAATGGGCGCTAAGAAAGGAAAAGATAGGGGAAAAGCGGCACTTCATGACACGGAGGTCACGAACAGTGGCCAGTAGATCCGTATTTTCAGCTTCCAACTTTGCACAGCACTGTCTCTCTGGAGCAATGATGTGCTGAACAAGACGAGTATGAGCGGCGGAGAAGGATTTATCTTCCTCCGAGTCAGTGAGGGCAGCATGCTCCAATACATTGAAGCAGGGGGTGCTGTCGGCGTGTTTATGGATGAGAATTGCAAGCTTCAAGTTGGCAAGTCAAGTGCCAGACGTGGAGGACGACACGGAGTGGTTATGAGCGTTAATGGGAACCAAAAACAGCAAAGGTGTGTTTGCAAAGTTGTTCCCGAGGTTCTCCCCCCCTGAAAAACGCATTCCAGAGTTAGTTTGAGGTCCAGTATTAGTAACTGGGTCCGCACCATATGACATGATGGGGAACGGTCCATGGGTATGAATAGGGTTCCTGCTGTCATTGAGAGTGTGACCGAGTGTCAAATCGGTAGGATTGATGGACATGCTGGTGCATATGGCTTCGAAGGAGTGATATAGTGTGGGTAGGGTTTGAGAGGTGGGTCAGAAAATTTCTTGACCCAAATGTGTTCCTTTTTATATTTTCCAGGATGCAGAACGTTAATCCGAGTTGATTGAGCCAAGAATTTCGATTTCAGCTCGATCAGCGCAAGCTCTGTATTAGCGGCGAGGTAGGTCCTGCCACTGGGAGACCCCAACAAGGGCAAAATAGTCGTCCAATGCCTTCAACTTTTTGACAGTTGAATAGGGCTCGTTGGTGACATCCCCTAACATCCAATGAACCTCAAAGAAGACCTTTTTTCCATCCCAAGAGTGAGAGGTGATTTCATCCACGAATTCCTCTGCCTCAGGGGGCGCTCTAAAATCATAGGGCTCAGGTTTAGAGCGATCAGGAAAAAGGGTTGAGTCATTAGGCTCATAGGGCCGTAACAGACTCACATGAAACACTTCATAGACACGACAATTTGACAATTCATCGGGAAGGTCCAAACGGTAGGTGGAAGTCTCAGGGAACGCTTCCAGGACATCATATGGCCCAATAAATTTGGGGAGCAGGTTGGTAGAACGACCTCTAGACAAAGATATGTTCTTCATTGAGAGATAGACCTTGGACCCCGGCCTAATTTTGGGTTCAGCCCGGTGGTGCTTGTTGGAGTAGTAGGTTTGAAAAACCCGGGCAGAAATAATGGCATCATGTGCATCAAACAAATTATGCATTGCCTGGATACCATAGGCTTGAACTCAGGCAGGTACATTCTGATGAGCTCGCACGTCAAAGAGCATAGAGGGGACGTATCCATAATTGAGCTCGAACGGCGCAAAGCCAGTAGAGGCACTTGCACTCGAATTGAGGGCAAATTCTACCAGTGGCACTTTTCCAAGCCAATCGTGCTGATCAGAGCGAATGGCTGTGCGGAATACTTGAGCTACTGATCGGTTGGCACGTTCAGTGGCACCATCGGTTTGTGGATGAAATGAGGTCGACATCAGAAGCTTTGCTCCCAACATCTGATGGAGCTCCTGCCACCACACTGAGGTGAATTTAGAGTCCCAATCGGATACTATGGACCTTGGCAACCTGTGGAGGTGAACGATTTCCTGAAGATATTTCAAAGAGAGGTCCGTAGCGGTATTGGTGGTATGACAAGGCACGAGATGTACCATGTTGGTCAACTGGCAAATGATTACCCAGAGGTAATTGAACCCCTTAACCTTGGGACATGGACCGATAAAATCCATCCTGATCGATTCCCAAGGTCAAGTGGGCACGGGGAGAGTGTGTAACTTCCCAGCGGGTTGTTGGTTGGAGGCCTTAGAACGAATACAAGGCTCACATGAGTCGCAAAACTTCTGGGTCATCCCATAGATACCCGGCCACCAATACCATCGTTGAATATAATCAGCAGTGCGTTGAGTTCCAAAGTGACCAACTACTTGATGTGCCGTATCAAGAATGAGTGTCCTGAGCGAACATTTGTCTCAGGTGGTCATAGGTACACACACAACTGATTTGTTGGCAAGGTTGGTAGTCCATACCAAGTTGTTCTTGATAGAAAAACGAGGGTAATCATCAATGTCAGCAATAATCTTGCTGAAAAGTGGGTCGCTGTGGTAACCTGACTGTAACTCCTTGAGGATAGAGTCATCAGAGGTGACCTTAGCACGTAGATCAGGCCCTTTAGCTCTAGATTGGACGACGGTGGGGTTGTCAAAGAGAACAGGTAACGTATTGTCACCATCCGGTTCTCTTGAAGCTTCGAGTTCTTGAGCTTCTAGATCTTGGGGCTCTTGAACATCCCTAGGTTCGCGAATAGCCTTGAACTGCTCCATCATATGAGCTACTTCTTTGGCTTGACCAATTGGAAGGTCTTTGCCCAGCTTATCAATGCGTACATCGGCATTGACATAGTCAATAGGAGGGTGAGTCTCTCCAGGGACATCAGACTCAAAGTATCGGGATAGAACGTCCGTGACCCGGTTGGTGATTCCCTTGATGTAGGTGATATCAAAGTCAAAACGAGACAGATACTCCATCCATCGCATTTGACAGCTGGAAAGACGTTTCTGAGTCTTGAAAAATTCAAGAGACTTGTAGTCGGTCACAACATGGATGCGATATCCAACAAGCTTGTCTTCCCACTTTAGTAAGGCTTCAAGAATAGCAAGGGTTTTGGTTTCAAAGACCCGATAGTTTTGCTGAGCATCACTGAATTTTCTGGACATAAAACCAGCCGGACGGCAAGTTTGCCAGGAGGGCCCTTGCCCGTACATAGCACCTATCCCCGAGACTGAGGCATCACATATGACCCAAATCGGTTCAGGGTTTCGAGGATCAATAGGTTTGAGGATGGGGACCTTGCAGCATAAATCCTTGATATGCTGGAAAGAAATGTCGTGAATCGGCCGCCAGAAAAACAGTTGGTTGTTCCTGGACATTTCCGACAGTGGAGTTGTGTAGGCGGATACATCAGGGAGAAAGTGTGATAAATAGTTCACCAACCCCAGAAACTTTTGGATATCGTTGTAGTTTTGTGGGGTTCTCCAGTTCCGTATGCATTCTAGCTTGTTGGTATGGGCATGAAGTCCCTTGTGGTCAATAATGTGGCCTAGGCAGTCCATGGACTCGGTGTATAATTCGCATTTGGTAGACTTGAGGTAGAGTTGTTGTTCTTGTAGCTTCTCGAATACAAGCTTGAGGTGTTTCTGATGATCTTCAATTGAGTCACTGAAGACAAAAATATTGTCGAGATAGACATGCATAAAGACGCCTATGTATTCTCGGAAGATGTGATTCATGAGTCGTTGGAAGGTAGAAGGAGCATTCGTATCCCCTTGTTGCATTATGTTGCTGACGATTGGCCCAAGAACAGTGGAAAAAGCAGCCGACAACATCCTTGGGGATAACACGGACTTGCTCATATGCATCAGACAGATCAATCTTGGACCTATACTTCGATGCTGCTACCTGTGCGTGTATCTGATCCTGATCTGGCATTGGGGTAACGTCCTTTATTGTGTTGTTGTTTCGTTCCCGGCAATCCACAGTGGTTCGGAGAGTCTTTCTGTCTTTCTTGGGAACACAAAGCATCAGTGCCGCTTGGGGAACTGTCTGTGGTTCCCACCATTGGGCACGCATGTATCTTTCAATCTTCTTGGATAACTGACTTTGCATTGAGTCAGGACAGCGAGGCAGATAATATCGATAATGTTTCTTCTCATCTACCAGTGGTATAGTATGATTGACGTCTCGTAATGGAGGTAATTTCTCAGGTACGCCGTTCATAATGTCAGCGTAGGACCTGATCCATTCTTCTCGTAGTTTGGGAATGTCTTCGTCTGTGTATCTTTGAGAGGTAGGTTCAGATTTGAATACAGTTTGTTGCGCTCTAATAAATTCAGAGACTAGATCTTCTACCGGAGTAGTATCCCGGAGATTGGTCGCGACATCAATCATGTTGAGGAGGTCGTCGGTGGTTAACTTGTCACCGGTATTATGCTTTAAAACATACACATAGTAAAAAGCATAGATTTCAAGCTATAGAGTACAAAGTACGCCGGCGGGGGATTGAACTTAGAGTCCAATAGTACTCAGTTTGACCGACAGAAGAACCACTTGACTAGGAGAGCTCGACAAGTTGAAAGATATGAACTGGTGAAGTGACCAACGGTTCAAATTGGATTAACCAAATCTCATTGACTGTTCGAGAAACCGGAACAACAAGACTACAGAATCTACTAAGGCGAGGACACTACCTAGAAAGACTTGTTACTAAAGTTAATTGAACCGTCATAAGGACTGAGTTCAAGACCTGATAAGTTCGGGCTGCTAGTAGTCTCCAACGACGGTGAAGTATAAGGTCTAGTCATACGCTCAATAGCGTTGGCGGGATTAAAGAAGAACATCCGGACGGGAACTGCTTCACGAGGAGTAAGCACGGGAATGGTGTTGAAAACAGAATCCACCCAAGCTCTTGGAGCACCAGGAATAAGAGCAGTAGAAATGGAGAGGACTCCAATCTCTGCGATGGCCTAAGCATATGGTCCTATCTGAGCATCGAGTATGTCGCGAAAGGTGGATTCGTCAGTTTGAGGAGCGAGGTATAGGAAGTCTTGTAGAGGATCGAGACACATAGCAGTGTTGCGTAGGAAGGGGTCTTCCTGGCTACAAAGAATGTAGAACTGGAGAAACAAGGCGAAATAAGCCTCTCGATTTCCAGTACAGAGTTCGTCGAGTTGTTTAGCACGATGAGAGAGACTCGTTGGGCAGATAATAGCCTTTTCAAAAGGAGGATGAATCTCTTGAGAAGAGATTAATAGAGGACTTTTAGATAGGCACCTTCATAGACGGTCTGAAAGCAAGACAGGATACGAGGAGTGTCCATAGTATGATGAAAGTACTGGACGAAGAAGACTGATGGTTGAACTTTTACACCAGCGGTATGAAGTAAGAGTAAGAGATCTTATCGATGGACTAAGCTTTTGACCGACGGGTCTTCATGAGATTAAAGGCTTTCTGCGTTAAGAACTAGTCTAGTACATCGAAGAAGTGGTGTCTACCGGTAAAAGGTACGAATGGCTCTTCAACAGCCTCTAGGAAAACTTTGTTACACCAGGCTTTAGAATACTCGGGCAGCTGAGCCATAACTGTACTAAGGAATCCTACTCGCATTATACTATGAGCATACTTCTCGACTAAGGGGGTAATTCTAGTAAGTTTGTTATAGGACTCTTCAGAAAGAGCGGTTGGTTCGTAGAGAAAAGCCTGAGCAGGATCGCTCTGGGATAAAAAGAAGACGGCCGCCGGGCAAGTGTGTCTGGCCAGAATAAAGTGTTGAAGGAGCAATACCATGAAACCGTTGGGCGAGATAACAGTAGAACTGAGCGTAGCCAAATGCCAGAGTTGATGATAGGGAAGGTCGCCTGCCATTACTCCGTCGGGTGAGCAGGGTAGATCTCTATAATTTAGAAGTTAGACTATTAGCCTTTCAGGAACAAGAAGACTGCTGATCATGACGCACCTTTGTAGAACTCCTGAACTAGTTTGGCTACAGGCCATTGCCCGTCAGGAGCTTTGTCCCAGAAGTGTAGAGTAGGCATTGAGCAAGTAGATAAATGGGTTAGAGTGCGTTGGAAAGGACGTGGCTCAGCCCAGGACCAGAGAGATGCGGAGAGTTGGAAGCATGTACTTCCGCAGAACTAGGATGACTGAGCAAGAAAATTGCTAGAACCAATAAGAGCTTATGGATTGTGTGGATAGTCCCGGCGGGCTGAGTCAGAACGAGCTGGCGGAACTATAACCTCTGAGCACGCAATCAATAGGCCCAACGGCCTAGATTAGGAGGAAATATTGGTCAACGGGGCAGAATTCTACCTCTTCGGGCAACTTTCCTACTGAAACATAGAATAAACAGGCAGATATATAATTAGTACGATAGTTAGTTGGACAAGTATATAAGGACATAGGAATTATGTAGGTTCCTCAGCAAGTACTACCCACATTAGTAGGAAAGTTCGGAACATCTGCCCACATGCATTAGCATTAAAGCAGCTTTGTATCCTATCTAGAGCATTGCCCAGTTTCTGTAACAAGTTCTGTGAATCGTCGAGAAATAGAAAGTCTTTGAATCACATAGTTGATTGTTCGAATCGTCTAAGTCGTATCGTTGTCCTCGTTTCGTTGTTGTATTGTTGGCCCATCGAGTGGTCTTGTCGTCCGTCGTTGTCGTATAAGATCCATCAAGAGGTCTAGTCGTATCGCCCATCGAGTGGTGTTTTGTCCGTCAGAGATTGTATTTTTAACCGTCGTCTTGTTTCTTTGTCTTTTCCTTTTCCCGCCGAATCAACTAGTCTCCAAGTTATAACCGACGGAGTTACCTATTGTTCTGTCTATCCTTAGCAGGGTGTAACCTTTGTCAAGCTGACACATTCCTAGCATTCTCCGGACTCGTAGAAGTGTTAGTTGCACCCGCACTTTTGTGTATATATTATCCCTTCTACTTACGACAACCATTACCGGGGCCAAGTAAAACAGGCAAGTACGGATGTAGGTTGTTTTTCAGTAATTTCTCATCATCTTCGTCATTCACAGGCTGAACATGTACTCAAGACTTCAGAGGTTCCACTCGAGTTGAGCTGCTATCATGCAGTCATTTGTTACTCTGTGAGTGTTTTTTCTTCTTCTCTTGAGCTGAAGATTCGGTTATCCCATACTTGTTAGGACGTTTCCGTACTTCGATTTTCTCACCATCTTTGAGAATTAATTCTCTTGGGACAGTCCTTCGATATCTTCGAGCCATTTCGGCCGATTCCTCCCCCTCATCAAGAGTAGGTATACTCTCTCCATTCAATCGCACAGTATCATCACTAAAATGTAACAATATCCCATGCTTTCTCATGAAGACTGTGCCAATGACCACGTCATAGCGGTCTATGTTGGCTATATGAAAATAATCGGTGGCAGAGACCGATTCCTTGAATGATGCAAAGGTATATTTTGCGGTACAACCAAAAGATATCCGGGATCGACTACCCTTTGTTCCGAGCTGCAGAGTAACTGGATTCTCTAGCTGGAACACAGGGAGTTTGGCGACACGTGCAAAATCAGGACTGATTGCATCAGCCGTACTCCCGCTATCAAACGGAGTAAACGCCTTGACCCCATTGATTTCAATGAATGCCGTGAGACAACAGTTGTCCCGGTTTGTGTGAGTAGGCCTTGTACCAACATCATTCACAGGGACGAATGTTGGTCGGAGTGTGGCATGAGTTTGTTCAGTGGGTTCAGTAACCATGGAACAGAAGTATTCCCCGAAATCAAGGTTCAATACCTTTGATGGGGGCGACGCATCGCCCTGGAAGATGCCTCGGGGCTCTTCTGTATCGGACCACTCAGTTTTGGATGGAGCATAGTCCGATTCAGAACGTTCAGACCCAGTAGAATCAGACTGATATGCCATGGCATTCAGTTGTTCATTTCTCGGTGAGTCACTGTCACAATCTCGTATGAAACCAACACGTTCCATGTACTCATCATCGGTGGCATCACTGGAGTACTGCAAACCAAGCAGTTCACTTCCTTGAGTATCGGAATCTGGTTCTGACGAGCTGTTGTGGGACTCATCATGGGACTGAGAGTGGTGACCCTCATCATCCGAGTCTTCAGCAATTCGATTCAAGCGTACCGGTTCCTTTTTGTTGAACTCATCCATCTTAGAGAACCGATCTTTAGTCTGAGTACTGTCCTTATTCCATGGCTTTTGGTAGAAAGGTTGGAATTTCTTGTTGTGATCATGCCTCTGCTGAGATTTATCTTCTCTAGGAGGGGCATTGACACGTTTGGGGTAGTCTGGACGGGTATTCCATGGAGGTGAATGGTCTCTAACGGAGTACCTGCAATTATCAACCTTTTGAAGGCATTTTGGAGACGGAGATCTTGACGAGGCACGTTTATTACGCTACTTGTCCTTCTTCTTACGGTCTCTAGACCGGGAGCAAGACTTGCAGTGTTTGGCTCGTTTCAATTCTTTGCGAGCACGCTGATAATATTTACCAGCTTTATGGCTCTTTTCACAAGTGAGTGCAGCGTGCATAATCTCATTGACACTCGAGGATTCCGCAGTAACACGGTGAATATTCCTCATGTCATGCTCCATATTTTCAGGTAACAAAAGAATCAATTTCTTTTTGAATGAATGCAAGTCAGGTGGGCTAGGCATGGATTTGGCATAGTGGGTGAGCTCGCTGAACACGCCCTTGACACCTTTGCCAGCTGAATAGCGTACATCCTCGTATCGTTCAATGACGAGCGAGAGAGATGATTCATGGATAAAGCAGCGGTATAAGCCACTTACTACTTGCATGAATGTCACTGGTTCATCTTCATCATGGTCAAAAGCACCTTTAATCACATCAACATACCAGTCCCGGGCATCCCCACGTAAGAAGGACACCAAGGTATTCTTGCGGAACATATCAATGGCGGTGAGCACATATTGATTGCGACTCTTACTCCATTGTACTTCTTCTCTGCATAGGTTGGCGACATTAAGCCATCGAACCAGGTCACGGACCCAATCATCAAAGATTAGAAAGTCTTGGTCACCGTAGTAGAATCCCGGGCGGGCAATGTTCTGAATTACGGTCTTCTGGGCGTTGTTAGGTGCACTAGAACCTGGCCCATATAGCTGACGTTCAATCAGTCTTTCGAACGTCCTGAAAGCGGCTCTCAAGACTTTTTCTTCGGTCTTGGGAGTTGGATCGTACTCGAAAGTCTCCTTTTCGTTGAACGTAGGGTCAACCGATGAGAAGCGAGTACAACCAAATACAGCAGGTTTGGGAGCCACGTCCAACAGAGCACTGGAGTTGGATAGACTCCTTTGTAAGTCCTGATTATACTCATCTTCAGAATTGTGGGGTTCATGATCACTAGGATCACCATACGGGTCACCAGGAGGATCAGAACCCGGGGGACCACCACCACAACCATTATTGCCCCGTCCCGATCGATCAGGTTCTGAGTCAGAAGGATTGGGTTCAGGGCCACCAGAAGGAGATCGGGGATTCAGGCTGGAGGTATTTGGGTTTCTTCTAGAACCGACACCTCGATGAGCACCTCCACGGCCTCACGAGGTATTTGCCTGATGCTGGTCCAATGACGCTCTGAGCCTCTGTTGATACAGTGGAATATACTCTCCCTCTTCTCGGGGGTGAGCATGATGCACACGCTGAGATTGACGGCCATGAATAGGGTCCTGATCAGAGAATGGTTCTGGATAAATCATCCGAAGGGGTGCAACCTCATTGTCTTCAATGGGTCTGACTGGCTGACGGATCCTTGGGTTCCGCTCGTGATAAATCATTTCCCGTTCATCAACGTGGATACGTTGATCCTCAATGCGGGTTGTGCTGTACTGCATCAAATCTGAATCCCGCATGGTTTGCAGGACGTAGCAACGACGTAGTGTTGCGTGGTATGAGCGAACAAGGGACTTGTTGCAAGCAAAACTCGACGTAACGGTACAGATACTATGGATACTACGAGTATCAACGTCAGTATCCACGGGTGCTTCAGTTTCAGTATCTGGATCGTGTCCAGCCTGGTCTCCACTGATGATCAACGGTCAGTTGGGCATGGGAGCTTTGCCCTTCTTTGCAGCCGATCGGTTCATCTCAGCTAACATATCCTCGGGAGTAACGCTATGACTCGAAGAGGGTGTATTCTGGTCGTCAAACAGACTATTATAGCTACTAGAACGACAGCGAGATGCATCGGCAACGGTAGCGTTAGCAGCAGGTTGGTTTTGAACCAACGAGTGAGATGCTGTAGCGGGCTCAGATGGTAGCTGAGACTGAAGGGGGTGTTCGACACAAGCTGGCTGAGACAAGCTGGGTACAGCAGTAGAAGTGGAAGAGCTCGAGGCTGGGGAAGGTTTTGTAGGACCAGAGGATTGAGGAGCAGATGAACCGAAGCCAACGGGGTTGCGAGAACCACTAGCTTGAGTGTTTGAAGTCGACGTTGAGGTCGTGGTCTTGGTAGTAGTAGGAGCCATTGGGGTAGGTGGATCTTCAGGATATGGGAGCTGGTCAAAAGCAGCGACGATCCCGAATTGTTTTTGAGCGTGGATAGGCGTGGTGGAAGACGAGATAACAGGGTATGACTAGCAGAGTAGCCAATGCTGAGGGTTAAAAAAATGTGAAAGGCAGGCGTTCACTGAGACCGTCAGACCTCGAGTAACCTGACAGACGTATAGATTGGCTACACAGTAGCAGTACGTTGGGTTACAAATGAGGTGGTGACGGTAGTAAAGTAAACGATAATTAATTACTAAGCCTTGCTGAGGCTTTTATACTATTGTGAATATCAAATAGTCCGAAACAGGTAAGTACCCCTTACATGCTGGGGGTAATGTGAGTTTAGAAGGCTGGGAAATCGAAGACATGCCTCTCGATTGAAGCACCGGCCTGCAAGAGGTGTGAAACAGCTTGAGAAACATCAGGCAACCCAATATACCAGGCATAACTAACCCTGTATCCAATCTCTTCCGAGCGCAACAACAGGCTGGAATGACGACGAGGGTGTTCGGGAGATCTCTCCAGGTACAAGGCGCTGTTGAGCACAATAGGAGCATCAAGTACTTCGTAGAAGAGGCTGTATCGTACACATCGTTGGAAGATACCAAGCGATGGGGGTCGGCTTGAAGGTAGAGAGAAGAGACGCAGGACGACCCGAGAGTCGGGTCGACAATGAAAGGTAACTCGGTTTAATCTATAGACGCGGGAGATGCATAGAAGCAAAGAGAGGAGCAGGGTGCAAGGAAAACTCGAGAGCAGGGACTTGAAAGATGAAAGATGATAAATTGACCGACTCTGCTACAGTACGTAGCTTAGGTAAACTAGGACTTAATGGAAGGTGAGCGCTTGAGCGCTTACTATGACACTCAGGAGGCTCACATGCATTCACGTGCAGGGCACATGACTTAGTCAGATTTGGCTTTTCAAAACTTTTGTCCGTTTTGCTTAAACCTACTATAACGCAAGGTGCCGGCAAGCGGCACGGCCTGCTACTGTCTGCCTTCAAGGCCTCATATGAGAAGACAGGTTCACAAAAATGTTACAAAGGCCTCGACCAAACATTAGACGATTCCCCCTGCTGGTTGTCGCTCGGCCTTCGCCCAGCTCCTCCCAGCAGGGAGAAGGGGGAGAACCCCCCCCTCTCCAGTAGCAACCTTTTCAAGAATTCACACGCAGGCTGAAACAACACATATTGCAAATTCCTCGATCACAGGACCACATGGGATTTGTCATGCATTCATGGCTCGCAACACTCGGGGAATTCTGGCGTCTGGCTAGCCTTGCTTCCTTCCTTCCACCATTTGCCTGCCAACACCTCTTGGTCTCTCACACTGTTTTGGCAAGAATTCGAGTGGTAATTCTGGTGCCGGGCCCAATCCATGTGATGGTAGATGTATGGCACTGGTCTTGGGTATGGAAACCGTCAGCAGGACGAGTCGAGCAAGGGCAGGGTCATTCGAGCAGGGACTGAGCGCTGTTGTCATGATGGTAGATACTCCTGTATGGTATTTGGTTTACTGGTGGTCCGTCAGGCCGCAGTACAAGTTGGCAGAGAGAAAATCGACGTCGTGATCGTGAGTAAAAAATTGGGAGCATGGGTAGAAAGTCACGTTCAGAGGTGATCAATACCTGCCGGGCAATGCAAACTGCCAGTTTTGTCAAAACCCAGCTCCTTAACAGTAGCGGGAATAAACTACGATGATCAGCCATGGTTCATCCCATGTTCCATTCATGTTTCAAAAGGCACCTGCAGGCACAGTCTTTCCTTTACCCTGGTGACATAGTACCAGATTGGCTGGCTCTTTTGCCTCCTGAGTCCTTCCTAATCTCTCACATATTTTGTTAAAATTTGAATAAACAGTTTGGCCCGGCCCATCCACGACAATGAGCCCAAACTCGTCCAGACCGTATCATGTTCATTGCTTGTGAACCCGCCTTTCATCTGGCTAGCTCTGACTGACGCGTCCTGATCTCCTCACAAGCCCTGTGGACCCAAGGACCCAAAAACCAAGTTGGTGCTCGTGATTAGGAAGTATTCGAAGCGAGTCTCTACCTACTTCATGATGACTGGGTGAGCTAGCCACATGAGCTGGTATGAGGAGGCGCTAGTGGCTTCGCTTGTGCGGGGCTGTAAACAGATCATCAAAGGTCGGGGTTGTGTGAATTATTCTTGGGATTCGTAAAGTGGTGTGAAACCGCCAGTCTCAAGTCTTTTGACTTGTGACCTCAAGAGGCGGCATTCATGGAGAATGGGCTGATGATTATGGTGTGGACTCGAGTACGTATAAATTCATGGATGATTAGACTGCTATTGTGCATGTAATGATAGCTAGACAAGTAGGTCTATGCAGTACATATTAAGGAAAGCTCACCTACCTCGCCATTACTTGCCCATGGAATTACCCATGTTCAAATAGAAGTTTTCATCATGAGTTGAGCCTGGAAGCTTCCAGGCTCTTCAGTGGAATAAGGAAACTCCATTCCAAGGGCAATGTGGCTATCATTTATGCCTATATATGTAGAGCTTTGGACTCACAGGTTCCAGCATGTACATCAAGATCAATTCACTACCATATAAGGCTTGAGCACACCTAATACCTGTTCAGTTCTCACAGATCCTCCTCTCGGCGTCTCCATCAGTGAGTCATAAGAGGTCACAAGTAATTCTCACTTGTGAAGATTGCCTCTAGCATATGTGCTTTTCCGTGGATGAAACAGATTTCCAGTGCCGAGTGACCAGTTGACCATTGAGAAATCGGGATTTCCTGAGCGATTACAAGCGAGAGTAGCCACCTGGCCCTAGGTATCCGTTGGGGTTTCTCAGAGTTGATTTGGGCGATCTATTCTCATGTTTCCCTCACCCGGTCCACACTCATGATATATTTGAGTACTCTGGACCGGTATTTTATTTCCCCTCCCTATATTTCAGAGTCCCGCAAACACACAAGTATATGCATATCTGCCCTGCAAACATCAAGGGTGACCAGACTTGCTACTAGTACACAACTCCGCACAGATTGTGGCGCCACACGAGTGTTGAACCTCTCTTTAGCTTCCGCGGGGTTACTCGTCTCACATAGCTTCCCATGTCATTTTGCATATAACCTCCACCCAAACTCTCATCTGATTCTTCCGAGCTTGTAATAAGCCGAGGCACCAAATCTCTTCTGATCGAAGTCCCATCCACAGAATTGTGTTGTACCCAGGAAGGAGCTCCCACGCCACCGCAGGGCAATCTCATCGGCGGACCTCCAGAAACACTTGCGAAACCTAATATAGGTTTCCTCGATCTCCGTCAATATGGCTAGAGCCCATTAGGCTGCTTCGGATGCTATCGGAACCTACGATACTGAACTGATGCCCTCCCAAGCCCCCGGCGCGGGAGATGTCTACTTTGAGAATCTTTTTATTTTCTCAGGTTTTATCCCGATTATCTCGAAGGTATTTCAGTAGATGGTTGCATGCCAGATACGTACTTTGGGGGCCGATATGTGCGAGACCCCACCAACGTTTGTTTGACCCCAGCTGTATATTTTCCTCTGAGAGCTGACATCCCTACTACTCACGCAGATTGCCGAGTCAGATGCTCACGGAGAAGGGATTTGCGGACACCATTTGTTGCATTCCCGCCTGTTCAATTGGCGCGTTTATTGCGCCTCAAATCTCGGCCATATGACGAGTGGCAGAGTGTTCAGTCACCGACAAAGCATTGGCCCACCGCACACAACGTTCAGTGTTGTCCCGGCTTTGCCTGATCTTCATAGAAATCTCACCGGTGTGGAAATTTCAGTATCGAACGAGGCCACAAAGTACCTTTTGATATCACTCTTCGAGTATTAAATCACCTCCAGAAGTTGACAAGTGTTTATTTTTGGGACCCTGATGATGACTTGCACAAGTGTTTCGAACTTGAATATACATCGTAGTGACAATGTGCTTGCCCCCATCTTGCTCCCACAGCGAGCTAAAAAATGGGAATTGCCATGCTTCCATGATCCAAGAAGGAAGACATCAATTAAATTCTATCGAGCCCTGGATGGTCAAGTTTCAAACACCCTTTCCCCATCTTGACAGCGTGAGTTGACTGCCACTCGTCCCTCCAAGTCTCCCACCATGGTCCATGTCTAAGGAGGTTCCACAGTCAAGCAAAGATGACTCGGCAACTCGCTCTCCAGGGCGCGACAATGATTCTTTATCTCGACCAAACTATTGTATGTCAGACCTTTTCTTTATGTGCAGTTGCTCATCTGTTCCTGACAGGAATCAAAATTCGGTATCCCAATCAGGTTGACATGGGTCTCCGAGTCGTCGCCGCACAATATTCGACTAGTGAATACTGTTGTCTGGAGCGTTGCGTTATTTTCATCCTGACTCCCAGGTTCTCGAACACGTAACATCCACACTCAACTCCGTGGCGAGCACTGGGCCCACTGCGGCTTGAGTGGACAGTTGTTACTAGTTTAGTGAAGCAAGCCCTGGAATGAACAAGAAAATGGCAACCAATCCTGTGACCATGAGGCCATGTATAAGAACCTCCTCCAATCCCCACTAGAAAATGACCTCCAATCCTAATCAAGGACCGCAAAGTGAACATCTCTCGTGTACCAAAGCCTCAATCTCGTCGAACGTACCCCCTTTCCAAAACTTAAAATGGCGAAATGTCGGTCAGTCAGCGGTCCCGTTGCCTCCGATCAAGCCAATGGCCCAACTCAACGGAAGGTGAGGGCTGTCTAGCATCATAAAACGTGTCGCCATGCTCAAGTCCGAGCTCCTAACTAGAGCAACAAAGGAGATGATTTGCTAGTGGTGTGAGTCACCGATGCCTTTAGCGGAGACTGGCCATTCTCAACGGACTCGACAGGGTAATGGGCGGTATTGGCACGGGAAAGACAACGGTGAGAGATCTGGTTGCTGTCCTGGAATTCAGCTAAATGTGAGGGATACAGTTCATCAATAATGCCAGCGGAGGTCGTCTTGTAGTAGGCTCCGGGCTTGAATCCTGTACCAAAAAAGCTTCACCATCCCCTCCGTTCAAAATTCAAGGTGGTGAGCAAGTCACGCTCTACGACACTCCTGGGATCAACAATACTTTCCGGGAAGGTGCCGTCGTCCTCAAGGTCATCTTGGGATTTCTTGTTGACTTGTAAGCCTATTGTATGCTCACAGTGTTCTATGCCAGCACAATGACATTCATCCATTCCAGGTATCAGCTAGGCCACCGACTAAGCGGAATCATCTTTCTTCATTGAATCAATGACGTCCGAACGACTGAAGACTCGGCACGTATCCTCTCCTTGTTCATCAGGATCTGTGGGGAACAGCAACTTCGGAATGTTTTGATCGTCACCACGGGATGGGGGAATGTGGCGCAAAGCGTCAGTATAGCATGCGAGGAAGAGCTGCGGAAGACTTACTTTCAACCGCTCCTCTCGAAAGGGGCGCAGATGTTCCGGCATCAGGATAATACGCCTGCGGGATCTTGTCGGATTGTAGAAGACTTTCTGAACAGCAAGGAGTTGGGATGTCCCAAGCCTTTGCAGGTACAAGTCGAGCTTGTAGACGACGGAATGCAGCTATCAGACACGAAAGTGGGATCGGAGATCGCTCTCGCACTTACAGAACAAATGGAAAGGCACGAGCAGGACTCCAGAGGTTAGCCTTCCGGATTGGCTATTCATGTCATTTTGCTTACCGGTCGTCCATGCTTTCACTAGACATCATTCCTGAATGCGACCAGATATCATACAAGGAGACGGAGAACGAGCAGCAGGAGTCGAACGCACAAATGCAGGAGTTGGAGAAAGAGTTGGCAAAGCTGAAAGATGCACCTGCAATCGGGCTGGCAAGGCCTGGACTGCGGACTCGTCGAATCCGGCAGCTTTTTGCATGCCTATTGGTCGCTTTCCTTGGTGCTGCTTTTTTAGCTTTTTTAGACTCTGACCGGCGCTCACTAGCCCGCGACGCTGAGGTCGAGGTAAACTCCAAGTTGAAGACTCGTCAAGGCACTGGCGCCGCCAGCAGAATCCCGAGATCCATCATTTCGAGGGACCGCAGTGCAGCTCTCTGTCACGAGTGTCAATGCCACAGATCAACGGCCGTTATTCAAAACCATAATCATTACGGGGATGTCTTTACCGACAGTTCCGTTGGGCGAGTCTCGAGGGATGTGTTTGGCTGTGGCCAGTGTCACAGACCAGAATGATGTCCTTGTGCCTCCGTTTGACACTTGATACTGTACGATCGATCTTTAGTCTATCTGCGCACGACGGGAGAAGAAAGGATGGCCGTGCTTCAGTTAGAAGAGTCGACTTGATGGCGTGATAGAATCTAATAGAATACACTAACTTCCCTCAGCCTGGTCCTTCGTTCCATCCTGGTCAAAAATTTTCCCAGCGTAGATGAGCGCCGAATCAGTTGATACTCATAGGCGTGAATACAGAAAAGAAACCTAAATCACGTACCTTCCGTAAATTCAGAGTCCACGGGTCTATCAACCATCGTTCATCAGTGCCTTCAAGATTCTAGAACCACAGAAAGCGTCTGCCTTGACCCTCCCTTAGGTCACGGTGAGTGCCGATAGTGTTTGGCGAGCCGTTAGCATAGCTGGCGTTGTTGAAGTGTTTGGTACTATACCCTTGTATATATAGGGAGATGCAACCGTACACTTAGTAGATACACCAAGTATGGTGTTTGACGGGCGAGTGTGATGATGGGTGTGCTGAAGCAACACAGAAAGAAACCTTTGAAGTTGGGGTAGCACAATACTGCACCGCCGAAGTGGGAAAAAGGACCTACCCGAAATCCCACGAGTTTTTCGTTCTCTCGAGTCTTAACCTCCATGCTCTTGACAGTACAAGCCATCAGTCTCTTCCAAAGCAAGGATATATCCTGTCAAGAGGCTCCTTTATGGGCCAAATATCAAGAGAATGGGATTTGGTTTGGATGCGTACGTTCTTCTTCTCCTGCTAGCGAGCAATGCGATTCTGACTGGACAAAGTTTTTGCAACAGTCGTCAGGCTGCAAAAAAAATCAAGAGGGCAGCTTGAAGAGTGCGAGAAAAGCTCGATGCGAGAGCGTTTGCTACTACTCTCCATTACATCGATTCCAGGTTCAGCAGACTTTGCGGACTTTAAGACTTTTTTTTTCGATTTTAAGATCCCTTTGACGTGGCCTTTGTGAGGAATATGTGAAAAAGGAAAAAAAGACATTGGGTAAATAATGCGCGGAATGGGAAGGGTCAAAACGGTGATGGGGGTAGAAGAAGAGGAAGCTGGAGCTAAGCGTCGTTCCGGTGCGAAGCGCCCGTCGCCTTATTTGTCCATTCGTGGCCTGAGATAGTCTTGAAACAATCCTCTATAATCCGGTCCAGGTATTCCCTATAGCCTGAGAACCGAGATCGAGTAAGACGACCAAAGTGATCGACTTCTGGGTACCTGGTAAGATCAATGCGTGTCATAACTTCCAGTATCTAAGTTTAGCTTTGACATACTGCAACCAAGAGAATAAGTGGCAGGGACCTCGGCCTCGAAGCTTTTGTTGAGCTTGGAAACACCCTATTCATTTGCCTTTATAAACCCGATTCTAACGAGACTCTAAATATTTACAATTGTAGAAGTTATAGGATAGCGATTTAAATGATAGAATACCAGCAAGAGATTCTACGGCGAGCGTACGGTTCCAAATAAAAGTTTAGATAGCATCAGAATGCAAGTAAAAATTAGGAGGTCTGAAAGCAAATTGTGAGAAGTTGGGATTACTGAGTTAGACGCACGGAAGGGCAAAGCAGAGGTGACGAATGGAAGGGAAGAGGAAGTGCCCGTATCACAGTACTTGGATCTGGCCAGTCCCAAACCAGGATCCTTGGCAGGGAATGTGGACTTCGCCCGTACGACCTCATCAATTACTCTTGATAAATTCCTCGTACGCCGGGCACAAACTATTCCAGGCATCTAATTTCCTAGTTTGAGTACGGAAAGAAGCGGGACAGGAAGAAAGCACGTACCATCCGGCTTCAGATTCGACTGAATCCCCTGGATATCCTCAGCAAGGACGACGCCCAAGCCAATTTCCGCGTGTCGGGCGACGTGGCTACACAAAATCAGAACAGTTGCGCAGACCTTCAACTCGTAAATACGTACCAATGCATGATCCAAGGTCCCGTGTTATCCGTCCTGAACCTGATCGTCACATTGTCCCCTGGCATACCGATGTTTACCGTGTCACGTCGGACGGGGTTGTCGTAGTTGTAGACGGAACTACCAGCGCTGCGGATGACGTCGAAGGAGTGCTACGTAGAAAGTAGGATTGTGAGATCTTTGCCCTGTTGATTGAGGTGACTCGGGTTAAAGACGTACGCCATGCAAGTGATATGGATGCTAAGAAAAACGGTAAGGAGATAAGCACACGAAAAGGCTCGAAATTTGAACAACTCACCGGGGCAGCCAAACTTCCATCCTCGGTCGGGAACGACAACTGGATGCTCTTGTTTCTCGGGAGCTCGTACACGGATCCTTGTGGCAACAGCTTCTTCGGATCCGTTTGTCCTGAGAGGATTTGGAGAATGACAGGGACGTTAGGGTACGTCATTGAGACGCCGTTGATGAAGAATTTGTCGCCAGGTTGGTCCTGGAGTAAAACGAGGAAGTCAGGCTGAGAGGTGTAGGCTTGAGAGGCGAGTACTCACCAAAGTGAGTAACATGTTGATGTTAACATCTGCTCCGTCTATCTCTTTCTTCCCGGGCTGCACCAATGTATAGTCAGTCGCCTCAGCTGGTACCATCCAGACAAGTTCGACTCACAGCACCAGGATTTACCGTAGGATGCAAATCCCTCTCTTCCAACTGTTTCGGACTCGGTTTCGGCTGCGAATCCGAGCCAGGATCGGCGACAGCGGCGCCCTTGTATCGAAGGATGGCAAGGTTGGTACCGTTGGCGAAGCCTGGGATGCCGGGGAAGTTGGGGTTGGCTCGGACCCCTTTGGTTTTCGGATTGGAAGAAAGGGGAGACGTTAGCGACGGTAAAAGAGGCTGCACGAAGGAGACCCGGGCGCACAATAATTGCCAACCTTCTGGTCCGCTTTCACAACAGCCGAGTATCGTTGGCCTATCCGGGATTTAGTGGTAAGCTCGAATATCTCTTTGGCCTCGGAGAGTGTGAACATACCAGCGAAGATCCTCACTTCATCCGCGGTCACTGGGTTGTGGCTAACTCCGTCCGCTTCGATAAACTGTCCGCGGGGCGCACGAAGAGTCAGTAAGCGATCGTTCGACTGGTCGTGAAGACGAAGTAGACGCACGCTCATTGAATGGCCGTCAATCGAGAAATTCCAGCTTGGATCACATCCCATCGAAATCAGACGGAATCGGTACCTACGAGCGGGGAAGAGGAAGAGGAAACTAGCAGTGAGAAACAGCTATTCGATTTGGTGGATACCCTACCTCTTGCCCTGTTCAACATTGATAATCGAGAAGGGTGTTGCTGGGCCGCCGGGATATCGGCCTTTCCCGTTAATAAGGGTGTATGGTGTTTCACTGAAGGCAAGAACATTCATTTTTGGTCATGGAGAGCAAACAAATAGATGAGGAGGGACTCACGGTGGGCCAGCGTGCCAAGAGGGTGCAAACGAGTCTTCATGCAGGATGATAAACGGTGATCAGTTCGAGTGCGACCCTCCGAATGTTTGGGATGGCACTTACGATACCTGCAAATTAGGCTCGATAAGTTCATATTCGGTGAGAATCAATGAGAAAAACTGACCAGTCGGCCAACGTGATGATAGTACTCTCTGTGGCGAACGTCGGTGATTCTAGTCGCATAATCGTGCAGTAGAGAGTAAACCCACCATCATCAACATCGTACAAGCTCTTGTGAGGGTCATTTGGATCGTAAATAATCAATGGTCCACGAAGGCCATCGCAAAATTGAGCGCCTGTGTGCATTCGAGCGTCAGTACGAATCTAGATCAAACACTAGTATGGAAATACTGACCGAAATGGCTATGATACCAGAATGTTCCCGCTTGTGTACCCGTTTCAACCTTGTACGTGAAGGAATTTCCAGGAACAATGGGACATTGTGTGAGTGAGGGTGTACCGTCGTCGAATGGACGACCTCTGGATTCGATGCCGTGCCAGTGCTAAAATGCGTCGACGTCAACGGGAAGTTTGGAACAACGACAGGGAGCAAAAAATGGTGACTTACAACACTGGTGAGCACGTCCATGCGCTTATCCGTCAGCTCGTCGAAGACTGTGATCTCTAGGTCCTCTCCCTAAGACAACAAAGAGGCGGTGCGAGATCTTTGTCAGAAGCAGTCCAACATCCAAGAGCGGCTCTGCCCACCTTATTCGCAGTGATAACGGGGCCAGGGAACTCCCCGTTCGATAATACAGAGCTCCTGGTGAATCCGTCCGGGGAGATGTCCTTATTGACGATATGAAGGTCGCCCTTGCGCTGGATTGTCGCGGCTTGGACTTGAGCGAATGAAGTCGAAAGTGCGGCCGCCAAAAACGGTAGACGACGAAGATACATAGCAGCTTGTGGCCTGGTTTGGTCGAGGAATCGAAGACGATGTGAGGCTCAGGGAAGTTGTATGCTTGACGAAAACCAGTCCCAATCGCAGGTTGTTTTATACGTTTCCCGTGGGGTCAGAGGATATATATTCTCCTGGTCTAGAGCCACACTAGCTAGAGCCAAAACCGTATGTTGGCTAATGTATGTCCCTCCGATGAGCTCGTCGCCAACACGAACAGATAGAGGTCGAAGGGCTGGATTCTATTGTGTCCTCATAAACCCACAGCATCCCGCGATTCCCCTGTTTCACGATGCTGAAAATGGCAGAAACATAGAAACCCTCTAACCTCGACCAGGTCTATCAGTGTTGATTACTGGCCTCGAGCCTGGGGTGTATCGGCGAGTCAGAACTTGACCGGGAACCGAGAAATGAGGCACATTTCTTTCTATTCTTTCTTCTCGTGAGCTAGTATTGACTAACCCGTAGATGTATCGAGGAAAAGTTGGCATCTGTACTGCACACCCGTCGTCGGCGAGGGGCAACCTGCGATGCTGCCATGTTTTACGATGCTGGAGATGCATGCGCAAAGCAAGAAGATTGGAGACGTCCCGTTCCTCAACGATCATGTGGTGTCGCGTGCTATAGAACGCAAAACAGAGTGAGATTTTGAGTGAGGCATTTCCTTGCAAGCGGGTACTTACGAGCGAATAAGGTTGTGCTGCACCGCATAACTGTTTACACCTATCGAAGCTGACACCGAACAGATAGACTCGCAGTCTCGACAACACCTGGGTATGGGCGCAAGGTGATTGAGAAAGTACGGGCTAGAACATCGTTTGTGTTACCAGCGAGAGATAGATGATTGATGAGGAAGATGCGTACCAGCTTCGTCCCGATACACGGTCTCAATTTCTTCACTACATTCTCCGAAGTCGGGAAGGGAAGGCGCTCATACGTCACCAACCGAAATAGGACGTCGGGATGGCCTCGGGAAACCCACAAGCCTGCCGCAATCGTGTTTCACAAGAATACTTAGGTGTAAGAGGGCTGCCTACCTCACCATCGATACTACCAGCGTACATATCGCCCGCAGTCATCCTCGTCCAGATGTAATTGGTCGTCAATAGCGAGTCGCGGTTACAACGGAAATGCGGGTATCAAAACGAGTAAATCCTATGCATTTCTACTTGGCAGAGCGGCGGCCGGGGGAAACGTCAGTGTTTCGAATGGTGGGAGCTGGCAGGAGTAGCGGAATCACAAAGTTTTGTGAGGTTGTCCGTTGTACTGGACGCCCAGACATGAATTTGGGCGCGGGAGTAACTTCTCAACTGCACGCTTCCCTATGATGGCATGGGCATTGAACTTGATCGAGACTGCGCACAAGGCTTCACTACGATTGAGAACCGTCGAAATGAGTGAGAGAATTCAGAACGTACCATGCATGACCCCCTAAATACTTCGGGCAACATCCTGAAACCCTTCGTACCCACCTGGAAGAGAACTGGACTACACTCTGAGTTCGACCATTATGCTCTCGCAGGCCATAGTTATTGCTCTCCCGCGATCATCAAACTCGCCCTTTCACCCACGAACAAGGCACCTGGCGTGGATTGTTCTTGACCAGCTGCATCGTTAAAAGAGAGACAGCGAGGTGGATGCCGATGCAAACCACCCTCGAAAGAGTCCTGAATCGTTTGCAAGTCCAATCTGGTATCTGAGCATGGGGTTTTTGAACCGAGCTTAATGCGTTCAAGTTCGACTAACGATGCAAGACTTGCACGTTGTACCGTTATACAGCTCTAAGCCTAGTGAATGTGATCCAATTAAATGCTCGGGGCACACCGGGCTTAACCACGTTACGCTGATTCTCGTTGATTGCTTGAACCCACCCGTCGAAAGATTATTGTGATTTGTACTGAAGGATCCTAATTGAAGATACTGTGATTTTGAGTATGAGGTAAATGGATGGCATGTGAGGTACATTTGAGAGATTGTGGAAGGTACCGGTGAGCGAGTGAAGAGGAAAGAGTAGAGATCCTCGTCACGGTCAGTCACATAATGTCACGATAATTACACAGTTGCGTCACACACCACGATCGCGCGCCCACAAGCACCCAGACAGTCGAAGATGGACACTGACGAAGAGGTTCGTATGCAAGATTATTCCATTCTATACAGTTCTTAAAAATAATTATACAGGCGTATATAGGAATCCAAAACCCAAAATTCAAAGAGAAATATTTTGGATGTAGCGTAACTTCCCGCGGCCGCGTCCGAGAACGTGAATTTCCGTCGGACTTCAGGACTCAGATACGCCTTTAGGCAGAGAGACTCTTGCCAATGAAGTTCATGTACGCGGGACACAGGTTATTCCAAGCAGCTAGAAATAACAATTTTTAGTCACGCATCTAATGAAGGTAATCCGATGGCACTCACAGTTGGGCTGTCCTTGCTGGATTCCCTTGATATCTTCCGCCATGACGACAGACAATCCGGCCTCCTGGTGCAGAGCGATATGACAATGCATAATCCAAGGACCAGTGTTGTCGGTAGTGAATCGGATAGTGACGTTGTCACCTGGAACTCCAATGTTGACGACATCTCGCCTGACGGGGTTCTTGTAGTTGTAGGTCTTGCTACCAGCGCTTCGGACGACACTGAAAGCGTGCTATCGAGAAGGTCAATACATACTCGTTTCAGAGGATCGAAGAGAAACTTACACCGTGCAAATGGTAAGGATGCTATTCGAGACAGGTGAGATGCCCAGTAAACGCAAAGAACACAAGAAAACGACGAATGTGCACGTACGGGAGCAGCAACACTTCCATCTTCAGTCGGGAATGACAACTGAATCGTCTTGTTCCTTGGTAACTCATACACCGAACCTTCAGGCAACAACTTGCGAGCATCAGTCTGTCCACTCAAGATCTGCAGCATGACGGGGACATCGGGGAACTTCATGGTCTTGTTGTTGACGTAGAACGTAAGGTTGGGGAGATCCTATCGCGTGCGGATTAGCTGCAAGACACTAGGGCAAGAAATAGTGGCACTCACAAGAGTGAGAAGCATGTTGATGTTGACATCAGCACCATCCTGAACGGGTTTCCCAGGCTGTAGAACGAAGCGATCCGCGTCAGCGAAATCTCCATATGAAACGAAGATTACAACGTACTGCAGCAGGATTCTCGGTGGGGTGCAAATCAGTCTCCTGCAGCTCCTTCTTGGTAGTCTGCTCCTTCGAGGTTGGCTCAGCCACAGGAGCACCCTTGTAGCGGAGGATAGCCGAGTTGATTCCACCATCGAAACCAGCAGTTCCAGGGAAGTTAGGGTTGGCACGAACCCCTGAAAAGAAAGAATGAGTACGTGAAAGTTAGGTAAACAAAGCAATCGTACAGTAGTTGCCAACAGGTTGGTCAGCCTTGACGACAGCGGAGTAACGTTGACCGGCGTAGAACCTGATAGAGTCGACGACGACAGGGTCGTGGTTGACACCGTCTGCCTCGATGACCTAGATACAAGTTGGCTGGATCAGTCTTCTGCGAGGAGGTAGGTACGGAGGGATGATGCGTACCGTCAATTTGTGGCCGTCGATGGAGAAGTTGTGGCTGACGTCGCAAGCCATGGAGATTAAACGGAATCGGTACCTGGTTGAAGAGATCCGCGAATCAGACTTCAAGGAGTAAACTCATAGGCTAAACCAAACGAACCTCTGTCCGGCCACAACGTTGATAATCGAGAGCTCCGATTTGCCACCAACGGTCCTTCCCTTGCCATTGATCAAGGTGGATTCCGGGAACCTGTACCGAATGTTGAGTACGCTTGATGACGAACACTGAAGAACTTGCAACTCACTGCAGTCCGTGCCAAGAAGGCGCAAAGGTGTCTGGAATATAAAAAGTTGAGTAAACCGGGGGGACGAGGTGAACGCGTCAAATTTCCACGTACGGTACCAGTCTGACAACGAAATGATGGTGCTCTCTGTATTCGAGAAGATATGAGAATCCATGTAACAAGTCCAAGAGTTTTTGTACGCACCATCATCAACGTCATAGAGGCTCTTGTGAGGGTCATTTGGATCGTAAATGACCAAAGGTCCACGAAGACCGTCACAGTATTGGCCGGCTACACCAGGTAGAAGTTGAGTCAATCGGAACGAGTAAGGGCGGAAGAACGGTAAACGCACCATAATGACTGTGGTACCAGAAAGTACCCGCCTGGCCAGCAGTGTTGACCTTGTAAAGGTACGAGTTACCGGGGATAATCGGGCACTGGGTGACCGAGGACGTTCCATCGTCGAAGATGGATCCTTTCGCGATGAGACCGTGCCAGTGCTACGAACGCGTATAATACGGCCAGGTCAATGTGGGAAATCTCGACCTAGAAAGTTCAGAGAAACTTACGACAGTCGTAAGGACATCCATGTTCTTGTTGGTCAAGTCATTGAAAACGTTGATTTCAAGGTTCTCGCCCTAAACAGAGAAACATTCATGTCAATTACTGGTGGTGCAATTAGAAACTATTAATGACATACCTTGTTAGCAACAATAGCAGGACCAGGGAACTGCCCATTTGACAAGACCGCGCTTCGCGTGAATCCATCAGGAGCGATGTCCTTATTCGCGATGTGAATGTCGCCTTTGCGCTGAATCACCACACCCTGGGCGACAGTGAGCAAAGAAAGGAGGGAGATCCACCGGGAGGAAGAAGGGAAATACATCTTCAAGGAATTGAAGACGAGGAGAGGACAGTTGATTGTGAGGAAAAAGCAAAAGAAGCAGAGAGGGTTTTATACTCGACGATCCCCTCTTGAACTCGTCTCCCCGAATCTCGGTGTTCTGCGACATAGATTCGCCCTGTCCAGTCGAATTACATTCTCTGAGTTCAGAGTGAATCGAAACAGACGAGGAGACGAGGTAAAGCAGGAATTCGAATCGACCTGCGGAGCGGTTCAGGAAGCATGCGGTGGCCCCAGGTCGTTGCCGGGGCCGACGGCGATATTAATATTAAAAGAGACAATGACGCGAATGCGCAAATGACAAGTCAAAACGTAGTCTCGACTCCCGGCGGGGAGGAAAGTCAAAACTGGGGCTACTTGCAATCCCGTTCCGAGAGCTGGCCAAATCTCGGAGACAGCGAGCGGCTGGCTGAGGGCAGGAAGTACCAGATGGTTCTCGTATGCAACCTCAGGATTGCACTGAGCTTCACTCGAACAGTGAGTGTCTGTTTCAGCGAATACCGGGGATTGCGATGAATATCAACCGGGGATTGAACAGCGTTGAATGGGATAGGAATCGGGTCTGGCCAGCGCGATGGGTAACACTCAATGCCCTCCGTGTCAGTGGAACTATGGGTCCTGATTGATAGTAAATTCCCCGGACCTGTCGCACCGGAACTGAACTTACAAAACTCGATGGCAATGACCGGAGTGAAGAGAAATGATTAGTGGGAATGTTCCTGAAAGGTAGACCCTGGATGTCTGTCTCGGAGGATTGAAAAATGGCTCGTTCGCCCGAGGCAATTCTGAAGAGGCAAATAACGGTTAATGGGAAGGCCGAGCACGCGTTGACCAAAAACATCTCACCTGAGTCAGAACATGGCACGGATGTTCTGTCACAAGTGCTTGCTTAGTACAGATCCTGTCCTATCCTGTTCCTGTAACCATAGCAAAATGGGTTCCCAACCTCTGTCGGGGTCGAGCGCCCCTCTCCAGTCTCTCTTTCCTTCCGCCTTAACCGGGATGTCAGGGACAACACTAATTGAGACCTTTGGCTCTTCATTCGTGTTTCAAATCCCTGTTGTCTAGCTCAAGACCTGAGAGTCGGGTCGTTTACCATGATGAGTGCCCAAGCAGCGGGCTAGAGCTATTGTAGATATCCTGTGAGCAAGTACTTGAGCTTGAGAAATAGGTCCGCTACCACATCTTGAGGTCTTGAGGACCCATATGGTTGTACAAACTTACGACGAGTTCGAGTTGGTGCCTGACCGTCGCGATGCTTCGTTGCATGAATCATAAGTCGCCTCTAATCGAAGATATTGAGTGTGATGAGCGCAGGGAGGCGCAGAGCGGGGTAGACTCTGGTAGAACACGGTAGAGGTATGGAGGTTGAAACGTATGGGTGCATGCTATATGCTATTGTCTGCGCAGGTGATAGTTTGAGAACAAAAGACGTGCCGGTCAAACTGCCTAAAATGGCCGCTCGTCGCGCTTGGACCACAGCTCTCACTGCCACCTTTCGTGCTCTGAATCTCACCTATTTACCACCATCACCACGGCCTGCGGTCCCCAAATTTCGACAATACGAGAAGCTGAAAGATTATTTGCGCGTATATCAGGCATCTTCGGAGCGTTCTTCTCCGGATTTCGCTCCGAAACTTCAGAAACTCGGACATGACTCCTGTGGCACGCACCACGGCCAGCGCGGGGAACTAATAGGCAAAAAAATTTGCTATGTCTTTCCGTGAGTACATCACTGTGATGTGACTAGTCAAATGCTGCCATCAGTATTAGTGGTGAACTCCTAGCATGCGTTCCCGGGCGTTCTCTCCGCGATGATTGTCCTCGTCGTCAATGCAGCGGCCACGTAGCTGTTGGATTGCCCTGTTCTTCTCAGAAAGACTCATCCGAACCCTACATCTTCGTTGAACACAGCTGGTTTTCTTCAAAACCCACCATATCTGATTCGAAATTCCGAGAAGACGCATAGATACGTTCCAAGTACTTGATGCTAGTGGAATGTCGTGCTTTGAAGTGAGGAGCCAGCAGATCTTTCTATAGATCATCGAGCGCGATTGATCCCCTGCGGTTGAACGCCACTCAGCTTCTCGGGGATAGGACGCAGAAATTACTCGAGTTGTGGTACAGATGCCAAGAGGCAGCCTGTTGTTCGGATAGATGTCAGGAATTGTGCTTGTAAGTTGGACGAGCCAGTGCCGTTATCAAGTATGAAGACGACAACACAAGCATGTGCATTCCCGTGAGTTCTTTCACGGTGTTTTTCTCGTACCGCTCCAGCTGATATGGACAACTAACACGGGTAGCCGATTTAACTCGATCAAAGGGCGCAACAAGTACCTCCATTCCGAAACCAGCGCCTGCATATCTACACAATTGCTGGCTCCAGGTCTACATTGGTACAGTATCATGAACTCAAAGCAATGGAATGCTGTAAACTGACGACGTATACACATGACGAGTCGTGAGCTGCCCAACTATACTATCTACCCACTCCAACGAGACGTAAATCAGGATGTGTCTTCCTATAGGTGTGCACCTGATACTATTGCTGATACGAAATGACAGCTCAACGCTGACGTTCAGGTCCAGGATTCTGGGTCCAGTTTTCAGGTAAGTCTTCTCCCGGTGTAACTTACGCTTCAGCATTCAAGCTTGAATCCAATCCTCAGGAACTTCTGGGCAGGCCTGAGCATGTGCCTTCATGTGCCCTGCACTCTCTCCGTCCGTCGCCAGGATGACTTGGCATTTAGCTGAAGTGCTCCTAGGTGCTCCTCCGTCGGCCACTCTAACTACGGCGGTCCTCATGCAGAGTCATGCAGAGTTCACCAGGTTAGCGGAACCTAACATCTCATCAGATAAGATTGGCAACTGGATCTAATCTAGACCGCCGATGTAATTCCTCCGATTCGCGTTCTAATTTTACTATCGTAGGTTCAGACGACCTCTTCACCCATTTAGTTTTCGACAAAGCTTATTTGACATCAAGTGGATGGTACCACTGATTTTCCCACCTCGCTCGCCCCGGATTGAACAGAGGAGGAGAGGACAAGTGCGGCCACTCGGACGTATCCGGGCTTCGGAGCTGCCCGTTCCTGACCGTTGGCGTGATATCGGACAATGGAGCTTGTCTAATCTGATAAGCCCTTTACCCTGTTCGGTTACCGGTACCTGTTTTTTTCTACTCCCTATATATTGCATCTTGCATGAAACTTCCATGCACCATCCGTTCTTTCTTCCATTTTGAACAGGTGTCATCGTCAGTTCTCTTTCTCTCTCATTTCGTTCTTATCCCCTCGTTTTCTGACTATCTTCTCCTTTTTGTAGATGTCTCAACCTCGCGTAGAGAGTTTGGCTCGGTCAAGTAGCCATGGTTCGACTCGTAGCGTCGGCAAAGTTGACCAGGAGCGACAGCGGGCAACTGGAACCCCGGAAGGGTACTTCCAATCTCAAGGCGTGAATCGTATGGAAGCGGTTTATCGAGCAGCTCAAGAACCGGGTGGCAAAACGATGATGTGGGCGCTCGGAATTTCCATCCTTGTCTGTGCATGGGCATACTCTCTCGATTCTTCCACTACCTCAAACTACACAGTCTTCGCCACCTCGAGCTTTGGTCAACACAGTAACATCTCCGCGCTAGCCATCGCAACCAAGATCATCTCGTCCGTTTGCAAGCCTTTCCTCGCAAAGTTATCGGATGTCACCTCTCGACCATACACATACATCCTCGTCCTGATACTATATGTCATGGGATACATTATCGTCGCCACCTGCAAGACGTTCGCTGCATACGTTATCGGCGAGGTTTTCGTCTCCATTGGAAGCACGGGCTTGGATTTGCTGAACGATATCATCGTTGCCGACCTGACTACTCTCGAATGGCGTGGGTTCGTCAGCTCCATGCTTTCTATGCCTTTCGTGATCAACACATGGTTTGCGGGTGAAATTGTCCAGGCATTGAGCGATGGAGAAGACTGGAGATGGGGTTATGGGATGTGAGTTCTCGTGTCTCCTTCGATCTCTAATTTGAAATTGACTGGAAGCTCCCGCTCAGGTTTGCGATCATCATGCCTGTCGTCCTAGGACCCGCTATCATCACCCTCATCTATCTCGATCATAAAGCTCGCAGAATGGGAATCGTCAACATGGCATCCAGTAACGCGGCACGACGTGAAGCACGCGCGCTGGCAGCCGAAAAGCGGGAGAAAGGAGAAGAGGCAGATGACCCACAAGGACTAGTTGTGGCGGAGGCCGCCCAATCCGACCTCACCTGGTGGCAGCGTGTCAAGATTGCCCTTTCCGAAATCGACGGGTTCGGGTTGATATTGCTTGGCTTCGGGTGGTCGCTGCTCCTTCTACCATTCTCGTTAAAATCTTACGCGAAGAACGGCTGGAAGAACCCCTCCTTGATCGCTATGATGGTCGTCGGAGGTATCATCTTGATCCTCTTCGTGCTCTTCGAGAGATTTGTCGCGAAGAACCCCATCGTTCCCAGACGACTTCTACTCAACAAGACCTTCATGTGCGCAGCAGGAATAGATTGCCTCTATTTCAGTGCGTTCTCTACTCAACGCTCCCTTTTTCTCTCGCTTACTGACGTAATACATCCGCAGTGGCCGGACAACTTAGGGGTCTCTACTTTTCTTCCTTCATCTACATCGTGGAAGAATGGAACATCCGTGATTGGACGTATTTCAACAACACCATGACTCTCTGCCTCTGCATATTCGGTGTCGTCGCTGGCCTCATCTTCCGTTGGACCCACCGATATAAGTTTCTCCAGATCATCGGTCTCTGCATTAAAATTATTGGAGTCGGCATCCTCCTCAACGGGAAGAAAGCGACAGAAAGCGTTGGCGCCTTCGCCATGTCTCAGGTTCTCATCGGTACCGGAGGCGCGTTCAGCGTCGTCGGTTCCCGCGTTGCTTCCCAGGCGTCGGTCCCACATCAGGACCTGGCGTTATCGATCTCGTTGTTGTCCCTCTTCACGAGTATCGGGTCGGCGATTGGGTCGGCTTTGGCAGCTGTGATCTGGGGGGACAGGATGCCCACGCTGTTGCGCGAGCGCTTGCCCGCGTCGGTAACGGACGCACAGGTGACGAAGTTCTTTGGGAATATCAGGACCATTCGGGTGTATTCCTACGACGACCCCATTAGGCAGGGAGCTATCTCTGCCTACAGGGATACACTTTGGTATCTCATCGTACCAGCTCTATGTCTCTCGTTTATACCGCTGGTTTTAGCATGTCTACAGACCAACTACTACTTGGGCAAGCAGCAGAATGCGGTCATGAATGTTGCACCCAGTGGGGAGAAGTTGGAGGAGGAAGCGGCACGCCAGCCGCCCTTGATCCATGAGCCGAAGACGATGAAGGAGAAGTTCCTCAAATTCTGGGCGGGGAGGTAGACGCCCTTTGTGTAGCAGTAGTGTCAACCGAAAAACCTTTGTATGCTTGGATGTTCATATCACTTTCTTAGTAACGAATATGCGTCAATGATACCAAACTCATAACAATTTGGGATACTTCTCTATCCTCACGTTGATGTTGGAACGTCGATCTTCCGGACAGCAACCCCTTGATAGGTTCAAGGAAAGATACATTACTGACTGGTGATAAATAAGAATCCGATTCGGATGAAACGTTGTGGGACGTTCAATGAAAGCTGAGGGCGCGCGGGAAATGCCATCAACTTTTAACGTCGGACAGTCATACTTCCGACAACTGCATTCAGACTAAAAGGACTATGACTAGTCGACTTTCAATTGCTGATTAGATTAGCATTCATCATTCACGTTATGTAGATTGTAGGCATTTTTGTCCCATGGACTTTGTCAGACGAATACACTCTCAGGCGGACCTAGATAGCTAGGCCTCAGACCTCCGGTATCTAGAACAGCTTCTCTCTCAGTGCGGCCTTAAGAACATATCGGACGCGACATACCAACAACAATCTTCTGAACGATCACGGCCGGTTCAATCATAAACAACTACATCGGATTTGGTCAGCTCTAAACCACGACAAAGTAGAACAATGGCTAGCCTTCAGGGTATGTGCCCCAGCACCAACGTCCGTCCAATTCAAACTAGCAGTCACGATCGAATTCGCAACGAAACCATTCGTGCCTCCCCATGCAGAAGGTTCCTGCCCTGGGTCTCCGAAGGGCATGTAATAAGAAGACTTCAACTCGTTGCTATCAAGCTGCATGGCGAATGCGAGAGGGCGATCCCGGCCGTTTGCGTTGAGGGAAGGCGAGATGTAAGCAGTGACGGTCATATTGGCGGTCCTGAAGTTGTAAAAGTCGTATTCACTGCGTTCAGAGCGTCAACATTGCGAGTACAAATGGAAACGTCCATGACTCCTCACGCTGAGGGACCAGTCCCGGCAGTGTAGTTGGCATCTGCTCCTCCGCGTGGCCAAGGAGTGATGCCGGACAACGTACGTCCGATCCCTGGAAGGTTGCGCCAGGAGAGCCCGTCGACAGACGTGTTTCGAGCGGTATGTGCCGCCTCCATTGAGATAACGCCACCTCCCTCCACAAAACCTGGAGCAAGGAAGATGACCGTAAGCTTTGGATGACAAGAGCAGAGCACGCAACGTACCTTTGAATGTTGAAGGCAACGCGTTCTGTGTGTTGTTCACAGTGAATATCAACGGGACAATCACATCCTTAGGCGATCCTTTGGCAGTGAAGTTGATTAACGCAACGTCCTTTTCGCCAACTTGACTCCAATCGGGCACGGAGATGAAAATCCTCTTCTCTGTATTGTCCGGTGATATGGATCCTCCAGTGTCCGAGAGCTTGACCCAAGAAACGTTGGCGGTGACAGTAAACTCGAACGGAGCTGGGCCACCAGCGCTCACGTCGACGTAACGATTTTGAACGGGGTTGAAAGGGTCGAGACTCAAGGTGGGCTGGGGGCAGAATCCATCCTTGCACTGATAATTGTGGTTTTTCGGCAAGGGGATAGTAACGTCTCCTGGCCTGAGAGTGGATATCAGTAGGTGAAAGATAATGGACCAAGACCGATTTACCAGGCTGATTTTGTTCCTTCGGGAAGGACTCTCATCACGCCCGAGAGGGCTTGCTTTCTCGATTGAACTCTAGTAGTCGGAGGCATCCTACGAAAAAGAAAGCGTGTTTGAGGTGCGAATGACGGTCCAAGATGTCCACGTACCAGTTCGCCATAGGGTTCGGCCAGTCGGTGTAGCCCATATCTGCGAAATTCTCGTCAATTCTGTGGTTCTAGTATTATGGGAATAAGAAACCTACGCGTCTGATCCATCATGCTACACGCCAAGTCAGTCCGATCACTCAGTACGTCAAGCGAGAAAGCTCACTGATTCCATTTCCCTAGAAGTGAAAGCCATTTCCAGTCGAAACAGGTCAACTCAGCAGTGAGAACGACGGCGACGTACCATCAAGAATGCTGTGATACTCCATCTCGAAATCAAAGTCTTTCTCAAACAATTCCACAACCTGATCGTCCAGCGCATTGGCGCGCAAACTTGCCTGTGAGGCTCGTAGGTTGTTCAGCCCCGCGTATATATATATCTTCCCAAGGTTGCTGCTGGCCTTAACTGGATGGTGTACGAGCTGGAAGAATGCAGGCTGTGTGTCTGTGGGCAATTTGTTGTACATCGCGGTTGAAGCTTCGAGGAGTTTGTCCCATGCAGCTATAACATTCTCGGCTCTTGAAGGAAGAAAGTTTCAAATTATCAATAAAGGCCCAAGAGATCAAGGTTAGGGAAAGGACTCACTCTCGATAGTCTGTTAAACTGTACGTCGTCGGGCTCAACAACTCAGGTTTCCTCCTTGCATTGAAACGGGTCAGGTTGGCGATGGTCTCCGCGACAGACTCTGCATCTGAATCATCGACATCAAACTCTCGTTGTGCCCAGGAGGTGTCGAAGGAGTGAACATTATCGGGATTCCATCTTGTCGCGTTCCATGCGAGGGTAAGGAAGAATTCGGCCTCTCTTTCGTGAGGTTTGAGATCGCCAACGTTGACAACCCAAACTCTGGTCGCGTTGCGGTCGACGCCTAGAGACATCTGTTCATAAATCTGCGAAACTTGGTCGAAACTCGGTTACTAATCTAGTTTTGCGAACAATGTTCACCTTGGGAATTTGACTGCACTATGAACATGCAATGAAATAGTGTTAGAGGCGATGGAGTATTCCCTTGTCATTAACGAGAACATATATGACCCACCGTGAGCCACTTGTAACTCCTAGGAACACCGACGTAGTTCACCTGTGAGAAGAATATGTTCAGCGACACGCGCCATGGACTACGACGATAACACAGACGTGATAGTAGATGCCAGCACCACCAGTACGGTTTCGTTCGTCCAAAGTTGGGTATCGGTGAACATTCCCCCAGCTGTCGCAGATATTGAACACTGTTGCTAATGCTCCTAGGGCAGCAAGAACTCAACTTGTCGTCAGGCCAAAGCTGAGAACCCAAAGATGAGCGACGTAGGGTGTTTGAGTATCTAAACGCACCAGAGTAATGTAATCTTCAACCTTGAGGCCGGCAACATAATACTTTTCAACTTCCTTATCTACAATGACACACCTTAGTGCCGGTTGTCTTGACGAGCACGAGTCTGATCAACTCACAAAGCGCCCATACTTGTGGGACTGTTGCCACATCCGTGTCGTTGAAAACATCAGTCAGCAGCTGCTTCTGGTCGTCCATGATTCCTTCCAAAAAAGCGATATCCTGGCCTTCCTCCAGCGGTACTGTCAGTCAAAGTAATCAACGTTGAAACGTTGATGATACGTTGTACTGGGCACTCACTATCTCCAGCACCTCTCATGCCCATGGTGAAGAGAGACTCGTAAGGTTTAGCGCGCTGAGCACCTTCCACCCAATACTGATAGATATTATCCTTGTTGGTATGGTAATCCCAGGGTCCTTCGCTGAAAATGTCGAATTCGTTGGGTGAACTACGCATAATTGGTTCCTGGTGGCTGTGAAGAACATGAACAGCTCGATTTCCCGATAGCGTGTGCGACTTCAATATACATCATACCTTGTCCCCATTACAATCCCATAGTAATCTGCCAGTGGTTGATTTTGCTCGTCATCGACACAGAATGCACTTTTGAATTCTGTCACCAGCCTGTAGACAGGAACGAAACTCTCCTCGCCCCCTACCTTGCATGCATAGCTGGCAAGTTTAGAGATGATGTCTCAGCCACCGACTTCCGGCGAGCGTTGTTGACTAACCTGGCCACAAATAGTTGCCCTTCAACCTCAGTATGAGCTCAAACCTACAAAGCCACGATTGGTTGTCACAAATAGCTCGGATATCGAACACGGGACCCACAGCTTCGCATAGAAAAGATGGTTAAATGGAGAATCGAGGTAGTGCGACCCCGTGCCGTTCGTGAATTTCTCCGCCGCCCAGCCCTGCAGGTCAGGTCGTTCATCATTCAAAAAGATGCCTCGGTAATGAACAGTCGGGAGGCCGTGCGAGCATCCTGAGGGGTCCAAGAATATCTCTTCGTGTTTTGTCGTCGGTACATCCGCCCACCTAATGGGTACTTCAGAAGGTTCTGAGATCACGAATGTCACGTACGTACCAATACCAAGGCGAGACGCCTGTTCAAATGACCAGTTAGGGTTTGGTCATTCAACAGTGCAGAAGAACATCTATCACGCACCGAACTGCTCCGAAAGGTCATACATTCCGAATATCGTTCCACGCTTGCTTGAACCAATAATGAGGTACGCGCTATCCACTCCAGGAAGAGGGTTCGTCACTTCCTTTGTAATGAACCCCTCCCACAATCCCTCAATAGAGGATACGTCCAAGTTTGTCGCGTTCACTACCGCATCGATGAGTGAGGATCGACCAAGAGTGCCGACAATGATAGGTGGAGATCCACCGCTGGAGACCTCTCCTGAAGTGACATTCGTCAATTGTGGCCTCACGCCTGTCACCCTTTCGATATCCGAAGCAAAGTCGAGAGCAGTGCGGTGCACACCAGGCCAATCATCCGACGACAGAAGAATCGGAGCTGAGGTTCCATTGCTGACGACAGGGAAGGACGAATCCGAGGAACGGAATGTGACACATGTAGGTTGTCCTAGTCCTCGTACGCGAGGAATTTGGCTAGCTAGGGCAATAAAAGCCAACTTAATAGCGTTGGCACGCATCATTAGGGGGGTAGAAATCAGAAATCACTAGCAAGAAGTTCACCTCATAACGCGAGCGTTTTTAAGTGTGTCCAGAGGTGTCAGGGGACTCACAACAGTGGCCTTGTGATGATCAATGAGATTTGGGATATCCAGCAAGACCTCTGACACAACGTCTCCAACTGACATGTGGGGCAGCAAGAAGAAATGTGGCGAAGGAGAAGATCATGGATGACAGAACTTCAAGAAGGTCGTTTCTGAACACGTGAACCAATAGACCGGGCCGGGCATTCGGAATTTCCGATCCGCATTCCACAGGACCCCGTTCGCCCAGGGCCGTTCGCCCGGGCAGCCATATTTGTCCGACTTCGAAACGGCCTCCGCCGCCCAGTTTCCATCCTTTTCTCCGCCTGCGGCGCGGCGGGAGGCCTAGGCCTATTTTAAGCCGCTTCTGGTGCATGGCTGCTTCGAATCCATGACACAAAGATCAGAAAACATATTGCTCAAAGTTTTTGCAACCCAGTACAGGGCGTTTTGTCCGACACTGCGTCCGGCCTTGGGTGGCCAAGTCAACATTTTTGTCCGATTTCCGAACGAGAGTTTGCAATTTTTTTCCAAAAGTTTGTCCGACTCGCCGAACCTCCCCCCGTCGGGCTTTTGGGGGGTCCGCATTCCACCCGCGAGTCGCACATTCGACCAGCACCAGGCACGAATTCCCCCCGGCGATGGAATCCATACATTCGATACAGGAGTCAGAAATCTGGAGCAAATGTTCTACGCTTTTAACGCCAAGAATTTCACCCACAACCCCTTCTCAACAATCTTGAGTCACTGCGTCAGCGGGGAGCGCTTTTAGTAGGTACATGGTCATATCTCGATGAAGCTATGCTACGCACTATACACGCCGCCTCCTGTGATTAGTATCTCTTCACACCGCAGTCAAAGTCACATTTCGACGACGATCCGCCAAAGGACCCCCATTGTCCAATAGAGCGAACGTATAGTCGCCCTTCTCCACTTCCCAGTCATACCGACGGTTCACAATAGGCAAGAACCTATCCACTTCCAGATCCATGGTGACTTCCACGGCATCTCCGGCTTCGAGGTAAACCCGCTTGAAAGCAACCAACTGGCGTTCCGCTCGAACTATAGTCGAAACGCGTTGTAGTAGATAGACCTACCACATATGCCTCCATCAGCGTACGGTGAAAAGGCCAGAGAAGTACGGGGTCATACCTGAGCAACGAAGCTGCCTGCCACATCTCCTTTGTTTGACAGGGTAACATGGAAGTGGATCGTCTCTCCTGCGGTAAAGGTATTACCACCACCGGAAGGCGTAGCATCGAAGTTGGAGATGGCAAAAGTGGTATACGAGAGACCGTACCCGAAAAAGTACTACGCATTCATGAGGGAGTTAATACCGACCACAGCGCGAATTCATCGGACGGTGACTCACCCTCGGGAAGGAATAGATATCGGTATAGTTTCGGGCATGAGCGGTAAAATGATAGCTACATGATCGTCAGTGCGCTGCCAAAAAAGGGGAAAATATGCCTTACTTGTAAAATGAAGGAAGTGTTCCTTCATCGTAGGGAACGCTAAGCGGTATTCTCGCGCCTGGGTTCACCGTTCCGAAGAGAACGTCGGCAATCGCTTGACCCCCAGATTGACCTGGGAAAAACTGACGTTCGAGAAAATCAGCATTCGTCTTCCCGGGGAGGGGATGAATAGGATGACGCACCGCGTTGAGTGCTGCCGCACAGTCGTCATAATACTTGTTAAGCGCAAATGGCCTTCCACCCTGAAGAAGAAGAATGACTGGCTTTCCCAGCGCGAAGATCTCGTCGGCCAGAACCGCTGATCAATCGATGCCAATTAGCTCCATAGGAGGGGGATACAGAATAACACCGACTTTGGTTCGGTGACAACCCCAGGGTCGCTCGATCTCCGCTCTCTCCGTCGCTATTCCAGTTTGCTCCAACCGCCAGAACCACGACGTCGGCTGCTTTAGCGACTTCGACGGCCTATAATAGTACCAGAATCAGCATATATCTCGTGATCATATCCCAACAATAAGCACGCTTACCTGCTTGACAGCCTCTCCTTCCCTCCTATCCACCAAATTCCACCAAAGCTCAACCTGCGCATTGATTGAATTCACATTCTCAATCTTCTGATATAAATTCCACGTCTGAAACTCCACCCGCACGCTGAGCTTCTTCCGAGTCTTCTCAAACGTGAATGGTGCACCAGCAGGGGGTGGCAAAGTCGCGTTCTCGATACTGTACGCCAACGGAAGGATATTGCCCAAGAGTGTGCTCGAGGAAGAGAACGGTGACTCAGCGACGAGCTGTGAATCGACGAAAAGGCGGGCGGTGGTGTTGGGTGAGACAGCTACTCCGATGAAGCCCTGAATATCTTGCTCGACACTGTCCTCGGTAAAAGGGAGAATGACCTCCCCCTCCCAGATAACGCTGAAGTTATTCGAAGGCAATCCAAGCGGCGGGTACAACCCCCAGTCACGGTTGGGAGCTTCGACAGTCGTGAAAACAGGTTCCGTGAAGTTTGTGTCTGCAAAGTAGGTCGCTTGAAGGCCGCCGGTAACGTTGGGTTGGGTAGAATTCGAAGGCGGAGAAAGGAGGTAGGTCGGAATTGGGTATTGGGCGTTATACAACCAGGTGTTGGCGCCAGCACTCGTCAATAACTGAACGTCTTCGTTCTCTCCCGTGAGGTGGCTGAGGATTCCCTGCCTCACGGTGCTGGAGTTGGCGACAGGGTATGCTCCCCAAGGGCCAGAATAACCACCATAGTTGAGGGTGTCGCCAAAGGGACCGATGAGAGCGATGGTATTGATTCCCTGCTGCTGGGGTCTTAAAGGTAGAGTATTGTTTCTGTTCTCCAGGAGGACGATGGATTTTTGTGCGGACTCTAGGGTCAATGGTACATGTTGGTGAGTGATCGCTTGGTAGTCGATCTCCGACGGAATGAATGGGTCATCGAATAGGCCAAGATCGTATTTGACGCCAAGAATCCTCGAAGCATGAGCCTTTATCGTGTCGAGAGTGACAGTGGAGTTGTCAATGAGCGCTTTCGTAACCTGAAGGAAATTCCAGCACTTCGATACGACATGCAGATACTTCAGCAGGACCTACGTTCAGATATGTTTGATAATCATAGTCATAGAACTGGAGCATTCCACCCGCATTGAACCATTGGGCGATAGTGTCCGCAGTTGAACCGGAAACACGGTGTCGAACAAAAAGCATTTTCATCCCTGAGAAGTGACTGTTAGTGATGATGACAGAAGCCGACATCGGACCCATACCTGTATCATCAGCCATTGTAAACCCTGAGAGAGGCGTGCTTAGCAGATATTCAGCCATACAAATTGTGGATATTACCATCGAAACCCCAGTCATCCAGAGCATCGTAGAAGAGTGGGTTGACATGCGCCGGGATCTCGTCATATTCATGATACGCCCTAGAACATACAGTCAGATTTGGGTTGTTCGGAAGGCCTCCAAAAAGTACCTACATCATGACACCTTTTGCGAAGCCTTTCTGGACGACGTCTCGGAACGGAACCAACATTTCCATCATAGTCTGGCGATTTCCTCTTCCCATATACGGCGCTGCGTTTATTCCTCCTTGCGGCGAGCCATGGGCAGCAAAGTGCTATTGGAGGAGAATAAGGACTAATAACCATAAAACGAATGAAACGCTTCATACCTTCATAACTGGGACAACAGCATCAGGGTCCGACCAAGATCCGTTCTTGGACAGGCCGGCAGCGTATGCAACTCCCATATGAGACGTCAAAACATGGTCTTCTCCCCAAGCCTCTAAATAGATAGCAAAGACCATCAGCTGTTGGTCGACCATGAAAACTGCAGTGCCTACCTGCGACTCTACCCCACCGAATGTCTCGGCCCAAATCCAACACCGGTGAAAGGCAACCATGAATGCCTATTGCACGCGCTTCCGTACCAATGGCACGCCCGACACGCCATACAAGATCTTCGTCGAACGAAGAGGCTAACGCAATGGCCTGAGGAAACATGGATTGCTTGAAGGATCCTACGCCATGCAAACATTCTCCAAGAGCCATCAAAGGTGTTTTGAGTCGTGATTTCTGGAGGTTGAGCTCTTGAAGGCCATTGAAGTGTTCCGACGTCGTAGGGTACCAGTCATGAACTACACCCAGACCGGTGTCCGGCGGTGCAGGCAGAAGAGAAAAGTCTAAGTATGACAAGTGTAAGTGATAGTTCGTCAGTGTATGAAACAGAGCTTACCGAAAAGCTCGTTAGTCGAATTAGGTCCAACAACGTTGTCTGCGAACATCAGATGAAGTTGCACGACTTTTGAGTTCATATTAGAACGCTATGGTCAGGAGAACAAGGCAAATAGTCAACGCACCGAGTTCTTCAATAGTCATCTTGTCTACCAAATCCTTCACAAACGCGTCTCTTTCGGCTCTCTTTGCCTTTACAGACTCGTCCCGCGCATGTATGGACCCATGAATGATACTATCTGAGAATGTGAACCGTTCGGGCCACAATTGTCTCCACGCACTTGCCGAGGTCGCGACAAAAGCACCGAAGAGAAGGGTGGTAATCGCCTTCATCTTGGGGTTTTTGGGGTCTCCCAGATGATTTATCGTCCAACAAAAGACCCCTGGGTTCTTATATCCAGGATCCTATCAGCAAATTCGTCATGAGAATGCCTGGTGACTGGTTTTTCCTGATGACCCAGGGACAACAACGCGAAGCGAAACCAAGTGCGTCAGGCGGGCCGGAAGGGTAGAGGAGTTGCATGGTTTCTGAGTTCTGCCATGAGTCTTTTGAGATCCTTGTCAATCGGAAGACCTGAAGGGTGTCGTTGAATCGAAGGTGGTGGAGGCGGTTGAAGCACGAAGACGCGTGAGTGAGTGCCTATTGAACAAGAACTCCCACGCCTAGGCCAGGCGCTAAACTTCCCAGGTTTCAATCTGCCCTCATTCGCCTCCTTTCGCCTCTGTATTATTCTCTCGAAGTTAGTCACACCAGTCACATCACCTTGGAAAATCAGATATGCAGGGATGATGGTTCAACGTTCGATGGTCCCTCGCTAGTCTTCCTCCTAGGGTACCCCTGCTCTCCTTGCTCCAACGAGTCCAGTACAGCAATTCTACAGCTCTGAACCTGATGACCACAGAAATAATATCACAACAACTAGGACACGACAAACCTGTCATGTACAATGGCTCAACGAGATCGGTGGCATCAAAGCCGCTCATCCACGAGATCAGTAGTGATTCACGTAAGTGTGCGTTACTATATCTTCGATGGTCCAGCTGCGTCTTACTCCCCCTTTCCGAGTACTACTATCACAAGGTCCTCCAGGCTTGTATCTTTTGCACAAGCATCTTTCTAGAAGCGAGGAAATCCCAAATCAGAGGCGGCGCCGCTTTCCAAATCGTGGGTAGGAACCAGGTCACGGACATTCAATTCAATTGTTCTGAAAAGAGTTTAAATGGATTGCTTTGGCACATGCACGTTTGGTTGTGGTATGCTTCGGCGAGTATGTGATAGCCGCGTACAAAGCACTCGTCAAGGATGTCACGGGCGCCGACGATAAAGTGTCGATACAGAGCAGGATTCTTGTCGGTCGATCCGGAATTTGTGGAGGGTCGGCGGAGAGGTTTGGGTAGAAAGAATCGAGCACGTAGAGAGGGTGTAGAAACCAGTGTTGAAGGTCGAAGCCACACCGGAAGGTCAACGAACAAGGCATTCGAGTTCAGGCCACCTTGAGCAATGCAAATCGACGATTACCAATATATTCGAATAGCGTACGCGGCTGAGGCATAAACTAGTAACAATAAATTATATCCAAAGGTACAGATCAGAGCCATTCGTGTCTTCAAACATTATTCCGGGATTGTTTATCAGCTAGTGCTTCCCAGAGCTCGACCTCGACCCTTTAAGGGCAGAAAGTGAGGGTATAGTCAACATTCTTGCCCGAGTCGCAAGTGAACAAAGCAGTCCCGCTCGACTCGTCATAGGCGTAAGCGTAAGAGTTGCGGCAGTTGTTCTCTGCTCATATCGTTAGTAAACCTCCATCCTAAAAGCTGGCGGAAGGTTTTACGCACTGAAGTAGTCATAGAACTGAACACCAGAGGCAGGGCAAGTCTCGGGCGTGTTGTGGCTACCACTGCAGCAGTTGGCAGAGTCGGCTAACGGCACACCGATTCAGTACTCAAACCCGTCATTACCTGGCGGTACTGAAAATACCCACCTTGGTTTCCGTCAAGGTTGGCAAGACAAGCGCTCTTGCAACCCGCGTTCTGGCCGTTGGGTCCGGCGGGGCCACGAAGCTCCTGAGGACCTGTACAATATTTCAATTCGTGAGCGCGTGGTTCAAGCCATCGCAGCCTGGCACTCACATTCGGGGTTCAAGTCCTTGGGGCAGTCAGCCGTGTCGCATCCGCCACTGTTGGTAATGGCCATGGGCAAGTTGAAACCGTCAACAAGGGAAACTTGATAGTTCAGTTCGTGTGAGCGTTCGAGATCAACAAGCGATGGATTCGTAGTGGAAGCCTACCATCGTAGAAGTCACGGTTTCCATCTCCTTGGAGGGTCCATTCCGCAAGAGTGACCGGAGGAACGCCCTGCGCAGTAACAAATCAGAATGACAAGATTGCGGATAAGGGTGCAAGAAAAAGACTGACCGTGCCGGCTTGCTGAGCACATTCCAAGCCACCGTTGCATCCGCCAGTCACACAAGAGGTCGGTCCAGGGTTGGTAGAGAAGTCACAGTCGGTGCGTCCCTATGAAGTCGAACCAGAGCATGCTTAGACCATGCGTCACGCCGTGAGCCTTAGAAGTAAAACAACTCACCCAAATACGACCAGCTTTCCAGTCGTTCGGAACATTGAACTGAACTTGGCTGCCAGCGGGAGCTTCCCATCTGAAGAGGAAATTAGCATCGAGTCAAAATGATGGGGACTTTTGGTCGCTCCCGGAACTACTGGACTCACCCGGTGGCGTGATCGGGACGTGCGGATCCAGCATTGGGGTCAGTGTACATCTACGGCAGAGTGAGCAAGAAACGATAGCTTCCAGTAGTGCATCAAACATACGCCTGGCCTGTCCAAAGGTAACGACGAGCGAGTCAGTCGTTGTTGTCACACAGTATCGTAGAACACACGTACCAGATAGTGAAGGCACAGTTGTTCTTGACCGTGAAAGTACGAGCATTGACAGAAGCAGCCGAGACGGCGACAGCGACGAAAGCAAGGAATCCCTTCATTATGAGATGTAAAATGAGGTTGGAAGTTGGCTGGGTAGCTGATTCGGTTCGAGGCAGAAGAGACTGAAGGAGTCGATGCCAGATCAAATCGAATCCTATGAACCTTTTATACCTTTTTCGAGAAAGAGGGCGCTATTGTGGTCGCCATGAAGTTGAAACAAGTGAAACTTGGAGTGGAGCATATCCCGCTTCGGCGATATACAGCTTGATTCAAGCAATAAGCCCAAACCTAGAACCCCGCGCTGCGTAGACGGATAGGCTATGGCCGTTCAATGGATGACGTCGAAAAAAGCGGAAGATTTTGATGTTCATCTCGAGAACTTGTTCCGTCGTTGAGGTGGTTTCCGGGGGCGCAAGATCCACATGGCATTCCGGGGTCGAGAGTTGTGAATGCTCGTCATTGAGTACCTGCCGTTCTGCACTGCAAACGGATACAAGAATAGATGGGAGATGTATGATAGCGCATCACCCAAAAGCACTTTGTCCGGGCCTAGTTCGTGGATAACTCCGTGAGCGAGCCAAGGCCGCCTTTCATACCATACAACCTTGTCACCACCTGACCGCGAAACACGAATGAACTCGAAACAGTGCAACTAATGGCGGGACGCGCTGCAAGTATACATCCACAATTCCGAACACTGCACCCCAGAAGGAGGGGTCCTGAATGGTGATCAAGTGAATGGCGAGATGGTTCGGTTGCGAGCGACAATTCGAAAATACCACACATACCACACAGCTTCCGCTGGTCTTCAGATGGCTCATCCTACCCATCGTGAGCCCGCAGCATCATGTGTACTTCCATCATAATACAGCTCTCATGCCCATCAGGCAACACGACGTAATTGTTGGTGCAATGACTCTGGTAACACAAAAGATCAAATACAGTCATGCATTGTTCGCACTTACAACACTATGTATAATTCTGCAAGCGATAGCGACCCGAAATATCATCAAGACTGCGATTATCGTCACTTTCGAAGCCTTTCTCGTGCCCACTCTACAAAGTCATCTATAGTGGATGGCCAGGCCTCTGGAAGAAATGATGAGATTAGGACAAACGCAATCAAATTCGGAGATCGTACCCTCCGTATTGTGCTTCTCGAATTTGGCGTCAATACTCGTTATGAAGTCCAAAAACTGGATGCGCAGAGTCAGGGAGTTGCAATAGTGAGGTAACTGATGGATACTGACCATAGACCACGTATCCTTGCTAACACCTTTAAGTTTTTTTTCAGTCACAAACTCCAACCACCAATCAGTATACTCCGGTTTCCATCCCTCCTCCCCGCCCGTCATGGATACATCGCCATCGCCATCTTTCTGCACATGAGCTAGCGCAGTGCCACTGAGCCCATGGGGTAGAAGAAGAGACCAGAATGCTTGGGCCGATTCAATTGCTGGGAATGGGGCGTGATTGACTCAAAGAGATTAAAGTCGAAGGCTTGGACGTACGAAGACTCCTCTGGCCCTCTGCTCGAGCAAAATCGAATGTGTGTAGGTAAACCTTTCGGAAATACGTTCTGTCATTGGCGAGCTTATCCTTCAGCTTTGGTAGGACGGCTTTCATGGTTGCTATCGAGTCGCATCTATGACAGATAACAGGAAAAGGGCGAAACAAAGTCAGCTCACACCGTGCAGATTGTGCCGATAAAAGGCACAATGGAGATACCAGAGCAAGAGTGACACGTACCCGAGCTCCTTCCATCCGTCTGTCCATCCTTTCTTGCTCCATTCAGCCAATCTGGGCGACTTCAATTCATGCGCGACCGCTAGTAACACCACATCCTCCGGATCCACTCCAAGGTCTGTGCAAAACTTGATCGTTCCATCCGCTGTGATTTCGTCGCCTTCTGGATCTAGAGCCCCAGAGTTAACACGACGTTTGATGAGTCCTCAGAATGACTCCAAAGCAACCTGTACCTTTGTAGTGATCAAACAGAGCGTTCAATTTGCTCGTCGACGGCTGCGGTGTGCTGCTTTTCGGGGTTGAGGATGGTGGTAGATCATTGTTGTAGTACGCATCAACCGCGATGTCGACTCTCTTGAACTTGTCGAGGTAGCGTTTGGCATCTCGATAACTGTCCAAATTCAGGATCGATATCAGCTCCTGTTCTAGAATGATTGATTGCTACGAGAAAGCACACACCTAGCACCAGTAACTGCACAAAACTGGGCGATATTGCCGTCGGTAGCCATGAAGTTGAACTTGCGCTAAATTCGAGCGTTTGAATAAATGAAATGGTGGTAGAGAAAGATGTCCGTGAAGCGTGTCAGAGCGGTGATGCGCGTGCCCATAAGAGATAACAAGGTTCAACAAGTCAGACATGGACTTGTAAGCAAGAAAATGACTCGAATTTTACCTTAAACAAAAGAGCTGACAGAATCAGTAGCACTGACAGTGCTGTAAAGGATGTGGAGAGAATCTTGGGCAATGGTTGACACACTGAAGCCTGACGACAAAGGCAAGGTGCAACCCGCAGGCCTACCGAGGCTTACTCAGGTCTCCAGTAGCGCAGCGGTAGCGCGTTCACAGGCTTCAAAATCGCAGTTCAATTGAACTCATCCTTCAATTCTCAATTCTTCTAGTAACTATATGTAGATAGGGATCCGCGTGCTCATGCGCATGGGAAGATACGTCCTGAGAATCAAAGACTCGATTGAGTCTAATCAAGCAAGGTACGTCAAGAGGCTGGCTCACGACTGTGGAGGGCGATAAAACAACCTCCCTGTCACTCCCCAGGAGGTCGCAAAAGAAATCGGGTGGCCCACAATCGGCTGCATGGGGTTCATATGGACAAGAATGAGTCAGGAGCCGATGTGAGTGGACATCTCAAATGGCGGGAAGACCGTCCTATAGAGAACAGTCCCTTGACGCGAGCTCCTGTACAGCGATTACACTCGTCGAGTGTTCGTGTCAATAATGAACAGATGGTATTGACTCTGAGTGTGACTTTAGAGAAGAACCTATGCCAGACCCATGCTGAGAAAACATCCCAGTATTCGAAGAGTGCCAGCGACCCACTCTGGGTAGAGACGTCTGGAGATACTTGGTCTAAACTTGGCTAAGGATGGCTTCAAATTGAAATGAACCGATATGAATGTGCACACCTGTGCTCACCGTCAAAACGGCAAACGGACCCGAGGTTTTTGCTACGGTCGTCGGTACCTGATGTCCATCGGTACCGTTTCTTCAACTTCTCTGGGAAGGTAAGTAAACACAGCAGTGATAGGTGCTATATCACTTACAAGAGTTCCTTCCAGTCCATTGGCTCCCAAGTTCATAGGTCCACCTGATTCGACAAGAGTGCCGGCAAAAACGAGGTGTCTTTTACGACCCTCATAGAAAGTGACTGGGACGAGTACGCTGCTACAGATGCCATGATGGATTTTACGTCCCTGTAACGTGAATCATGTTGTGAAATCCCGTTCAAGGTCATAGATCAACAGTAGAAACTCACGAAACATTTGCTCGTATTACTGCCTCGGTCCCATTGTCATTCACAGAAAGCACATCAACGTAAATCGATCCTAGGGCAACTCCAAAGGATTCATTGAGGGCGTCTTGGATTGTCTGACGTATCTTCAGCTCGGAGTTGGGCTGTATTGGAGGTTTCAGGGAAAAGAGAACGTAGTGATAATTCGACATGAAGGTTCCACCCCAAGTTGAAGTTGAATGCCTCGAGGCTCGGCCCTGTCTCATTTCGGATGATTGGAACGCCGGCCCGGATACTAGACGCGTCACCGTGACCCTGGGCTTCGGTTATTTTCGTTCCTTGTCTCCTCGTCCAACCTCTGCCTCTGTAGCTTCAAGCATCTGGAGGACTGGTCCCAGTTCAATACTCTTCCTCCGGCTTTGAAAGGCTCGATTATATAACTTATTCATCTGGTCAAACCTTGCAACCTCCGTCATTATACCATTCGCCTTTCGTGCCAAGCAGCTACCCCGAAAAGTCCCACAAAGCATGACAGGACCCACTTAATTTCACGAGGCGCTCACAACGGCCTTGTTTCAGTCTGCCCGCACAAGAACACATTCAGCTAGAATCGCAGGGAGGTTCTAACCTGCAATGGCAGAATGAACGCCGTTCTAACGGAGCCCGCCTGCCCTGAGGTGTATATGATAATGCATACGCCTCTGCTCTGTTCCGTACGCTGATATCTGGGTCGTCAGATCCTCGAACGCCGAACAGTATTACTTGAGAGTCCAGACACCGCAATTGTAAGATTGCAACGGTGGTGTCTCTCGAAACCGAGAACGCCGTGACCGCGACCGAGGGCGGGCGTTACTCAGATTGGCGAGCCCGACTCAAAACCCCGGGCCAGTCGACCTTCGTAATACGCGATTGCGAATCTGCCTGCTTTTCCTGCGTCGAGGTCGAGAGGTCATTACAGCACGCGACTGTTGGGCTCATTCTGGACCAAGATAACGACATCTTCTAGCTCGCCCTTTCCGAAATCGACAAGTCTGTGTCCGACTGGCCAGGGGAAGGGGACCATTCTACTGTCCATCTCGATCGCGATGGAGCTTCACGGGCTCAAACTACGATAAGAGCACAAGCACGTTCCGGCAACTATCACTATAGACTTAGCACAGATTACACGCCACCGCTACTTACAAGCTACGTCGCCTACTTACTTTTTGGCGTCACGATTCATTGAATCAGCTTTCGATCCTGAGCCACTTAGTTCATACTCTTGATTCTCGGAGCTTGGCCTTTGACCATACTCGGTCTTCTCATGTCCGGTGTACAGATTACCTTAACTTGGACAAGGCTCTCCCCCTTTCACGCTAAGCTTTGGCAAGCGTCCAAGCGAGGAAAGGGGCTACCGATTACTATTGCGCCGTAATTGGGGGGCGATCAATACTCGCAGAGCCCGAACGAGTCATGACGGAGTCTGCGGCGTCGTATGGAGAATGTGACCCTTTGTACCTCCCCAGGGCCTAGCTGCTGTGTCCCGAACACTGGTTAATCATTCACACCTTTGAGCGCTCCGAAGCCCAACTGCTCCGGCTTGATTCCGGGTTTCACTGGCAGATTATCAGTCCTCTAGATTCTCACCCTCATCCCCAGTCGACGTTGATTTTGACCGACCACTGACATGTCATGTCAAACAGTCGCACCCGGGGAAATATCCGTCCACCCCTGCTTTGCTTTCCATTCGATGCCAATGTCAGATCCCATCTGGTCCTTGACGTGACCAAACGGCAAGTTTTCCGTTACCAAATGGCATGTCATCCCTCTTTGGCAGATGGCTGAACGCCTCGACATACCATTTATACTGGACAGTAAGCATATGCTAGATGGGAACTCTTGAATTCGAAACAGGACACCCTCTTATCAATTCTGTTGTAGAACGGTTGCCAAGCACAGTCTACAAGGTGCCACAAAGTTATCCGACTCGGAAAACTTCTTTATTTTTGCCACCAGCGCAGCTAGTAGTGCTAAATGCCGGCATATGCACATAGTGAGCGATAGTGCGGATGGTTTTTACTTCCCAATGGCTCATACCAGTCCTTCCCCAGGATTACCATACCGGTGCCCTGTTAATGACGCTGACAGCTCGTGCCAGGATAAAAGTAGCTCTAGACCCTACCACCGCTCATATTGCCTCCTGACGTGAAGTTGACTGACGTATAGATCCCGGGAGTTGTTGGGTTCCCTTTAATCGCTAAATGCGACATTTTGGGGTTTGAGGGTAGATCCTACCATCCTTTTGAAGGTATGGTGGGAGGACGACTGTAAGGCTGCGTAGGACCACGAAATCCCGAGCTAGGAATATCCCAAGCTTCATTGAGAATCTGGACGGAATTTCCGGTTTCCCGTGTGTAACGTCCGCAGGAAAAAGACGTCACTTTACTTGTTTCTTCTCTTATTTCCGACATTCGCTCGACAAAAGAACCTAGACTGAGGTAGTTTTGATCGACGTGAGAGAGAGCTTGTACAGCGTTTCTCTCCACAGAAAGCGACAGACCGTGTCGGCAGATATGGCTCACTTCCACGGAATATGTCAGATAGGTGTTAGCGCTAAACCACTTTGCCACCAACTTACGCCACACTCTCTCACCTATTCGGACATTCCAAAGACATCCATGAATATTGATGGCGGGCTCTCCGCTGTTAGTACAGTCGCAGGTGGCTGAAGGCAATTTGCTATGAGGCTTTTGCGGCTTTACACTCCACTGTCGACCAAGGCTTGTAAGTCGACTCACAAGTGGACTTTCTCTTCGCACGCGGAATATGTCCGTTCGTGGAGATCTGAGGTTACTCAGTGCTGTCATTTCACAGCATCCCATCGCCTGTGGGTTGCTACTGGCGACCGGGAGTCTAAGAAGTAATCCGCGGCGGACATAGACATAGTGCTTCACAGAAAGAAAGCACCTCCTGTCGGCATGGGTAGCCGAGAAATGCGCAGTTCACCCATCAGGTTATAGTGGTTCATTGCTTGTTTGTGAGCCCTCGGACAAGAACAGTCGGTACAAGCTCACACCTCATTACTCAGGGAAATCAGAACAATGGTGTGAATATAGTAAGAAATCAGGTGGAACGCACGAATAAGCAATCCCGCGGTTCAAGAAAATTAGTACGAGCCAGGAACTAACACACGGGCTCAGTCACTCGGTGAGTCTCTTCCCGAAGCTCATTTGCACGCAATATCTACGAGGGTGTTTCCGAGAGGGGAAATGCCAAGGGGAACGCAACAACTTCCGTGGCTCGGGAGTTCCCGTGCCCTGAGATTTCGAAGTGCTTCAACGGAGCCACCTCGACAGAATACGTCAAATAATTATTGGGTCCGAAAACAGCTGGTTCTTTGATACCGGGCGCACTCGAACCGTTCGAAAAGGCCTATATCAAAAGTCTACTCCCATTTGTATGCAAAAAGAACGCATTTGTTCGTTTTCCTGTGATTGTGTCCTCGGGACCGTATTGGCGGTTGCATTAAATTCAAGTCGGGGGGTGCAGGACATCTGGGTATCACAGGGCACAAAGCGGGTCTCGGGGGATGTACCAAAAAGAGTCCGTGGTCTACTATGGTAGATGCGCTTGAGCGCGCTTTGACGATCAGAAAGGTCGAGAAAAAACTCGCACCCAGCCGACCCACTTCTGTCCACATGTAGAACGATCGAATACGCGTCGCAAACTGCCTGTTATGTACTTACTTGTGCTACAATGCGGGTCCGAACCAACACGCAGACACATCCACCCATGATATTTGAACACTCAAATTGGAACGTGAGAGGGACCACCTTGAAGCGATATTACTCCCGAAGCTAAAATTGGCGAGAAGGGTTCCTTCATGATGAGTATGATGGGCTTCTTTGACCCGAGTCACTCAACGAGGGTGCCCATGGGTGGGAGTTCGTACGAAAATCAAGGCAACTCCCTCGGCCTTTTCCGTTGCTTTTTCGGCAAACACCGGATCGCACATGTTTATTTCCACCATTGTGCGGGAAAGAAGAGAAACGAGCAGTTCATTCTTGGGGCTTTTACCAGAAGGGCGGTATTTTTTCACTGAGGCAGGCAAGGCTTGGGATTTAAAGTCTCGGGGGCCGCGAAGGGTCCCACAGGCGCGGACCCGCGAGCGTTGGACAAAAAGGCGACCCTTGTCTACCGTGATGTGGGGAAGGAGCCGCCATCGACCCCAGAAGATGGACACGTCCCGCTGATCGAAGATCCTGGGCGGAAGGGTGCTGCACATCCTCGATAGATACCTGGCAAGGTTAAGCACCATGACCGCCAGCCTACTCGCACGGGACTGCCAGCTCAGTGCAAGTTAGGCGTCAACGCCGGCCTCCCCATTTGTCGATGACAATCGCCATTTGCAAGCACGCCGCAAACCCGAGTGGCGATACTGTAAATTCGACTTCGGTTGAGGAATAGCCCTACCAGATCATCGTCGATAGCCCGACTGCGTCGGTTTCGAACGGTCGCCGTCCTCCATCGTCGGTAAGGACGCGTTAGAATAAGCCAAGTGCAAATAGATCGTAGGTAGTGCGGAGTAACAGTACAGTGAGGCATTGAACTAGGATGACGGAGTAAGTACATTGTAGAACTGGGGATTGAACTGCGGGGCTCGAGATATGAAAAAGATGGAAACTGCAAGACGAGGAGGAGAACGATACAACGGACGAATGCAATAAAACTATACATGTAGCGTGAGGTAGCAAGACAGCATTACGAGCATGACAGGTAGCGTAACATAGATATGTAGCACAAAACAGACGACCAAGCAGGAAGAAAGAGATAGGAAAGGGCACCACAGAAGAAGACGGTTGGCGGTAAGTTGTCCATTATTAGCCGTGTGCTTCTGAGACGGCACCGCCGTCTCAATTCCTGACGACCCTTCTCGTATGCTTCCCCGCTCGTCTCCTTTCTGCATACGGCATTGGCCGACGCCACGACTCGTCGTCGGGTCCTTCTATACCTTCCATCCCATCCGATCCAACACTCGATCTTAACCCCTCCGTGGATCCAGGAGGGGGTGTGATCGCACCTCCTGGAGAGAGGGCGTGGGGATGGTGCGGGTGCGGAGGAAGCTGGTACCTAGGGGAATCAGGAGACGAATGTGGATGATACATGTGGGGGGACTTGTCGCCACCCACGCTGTCGATCTCCAGTCTAACTCTGACTATTTCGCGCCCAGCTTGGGCGAAGAATGCCCGTTCTTGGCGCTGGAAGTAGCCCGATGTCGATTCGTGTCGAGGCTGAGAAGGCTGGGCGTCCGGAGGTTGTTTCCTGGGACTCGGGGTTAACGAAGACATGTGAACGACGGATTCGACCAACTCACCCGCTGAATGGAACTAAGTACGGTGACGGGGCGGGGAACAGCGCCATTAGGTCATGGCCAGTTGGAGGTGCAGGGAGCTTACTACAGAATTTTGAAAGATTTTTAGCCTCGAAGACTATGTAGCATGTGCAGAGCCCACCTATCAGGATCCCGCGGGTGTAATGCTGGTGACGAGGGGTTCATGTCCAACGGTGAGCTGGGAGATTTGGGCGCCGGGAGGTTGACATCTGAATCGTGATAGTGTCAAAACCTGCCAGAAATCTGCCCTAATGGTCATGCTTCACCTCTTAACGAGCTAGGACTCAATGGTCGCCTGGAGTCCCTTTCTCTTTCTTCTCGCCTCCCGTCCCTTTGATAAATGTCGCGTCTTTCCCTGTCAATTCGTTCTCTAAGCTCCTTTTCGTCCCTCGGAAAATGTTCGGTTCTCCCTTCGCGGAAATTTGATTCTCGAGGAGCTCCTTTGTCACCGCGGCCCCCATATCCACGGTCGTCTCTCATCAACACATCAACTCGATCGTGATCTCTGTCCCTTCTATCAAACGCCCTTTCTCTTTCGATCTCGGTTTTGAACCTTCGTTCAGGACTTGGCTGAGGGTGCGGAGGTAATTGAGGATAATGAGGATGCGGTGACACGGGCCGCAATTGAAAAGGAGAACCGGAAGACGTCGAGAACGGATGAGACTGGGCAGTCGGGGAGGTCTGGAAGGGTGATTGGGAATGCATGGTGGTGGCCATGTTGAACTTTGTGTGTGTACTGTGTAGCAGTAGGCAAAGAATGGCGCCACCGATGTCGCGGATGACGGTCCTCTTGATTGAGGTGAAGGAGGGGGTGAGGGAAGCGCCGAGGGAGCTTAGTTATATATGAAAGACGATACCGCAAAACTACAAGGGGAAAGGAAGATTAAAGGGAAATTTGAACGAAGTATTATATAACACACGGCGTAGTGGATCTCAGATTTTTGTCCGTAAATGGGCGATCTAGATTTGCTATATTTGGACGAGTTTCCAGATCAAATCCCAAGAGACTTTACATAATGTTGGATGTTCGACTTCCGCCACGGTTAGATATTCCCAGTCTGCCATCTTTCTTATCCTTTTTACTCAAGTCCGAGCATAACAGGAATCACGCCCTAACATTAGAAAGCATTAGACATGGCTCTTCATGTTATCGACTTTCCTCACCGGCACCCATGCACCCCATCTATATCGGATGAGCTACAGGCCATTGGACTAACCAGAATCTCGTTCAAGTGCCAGTTGATAGCTTGGATAAGGCGGGCAACATTCCAGTCGAAATGACGCTACAAAAGGGTCAATCATATCTACACATACGTATCATCGACAACGTGAAGGAGCTTATCATTCGTGTCCCACAAGGTGGGAGTCACTCATATATCGTATTAATGCTCATCCAACCAGTTCTTCGCAATCCAGTCCCACCGACAACAACTTTTCACGCTCCCCCTCATGAATCCCTAATCCATCAATCCATCTATCGATATTCGGACGTGCGAGGTCACTTTCCTGTTGAGGGCACGTATTCTTATCTATCCATCTGACCTATGGCACTTCTAACATATCGACAGGCAGACACGAGCGCTTGGTATTTGCTTGTCGGGAGGGAAAAGTACCCACTGACATGAGCGGCTCAGGACTGGCAGCCGATGTTGAAGTACGGCTTCTCAAGGAAGTTTCTCTGTGACTAGGTATGCACCTGCTATTCGAAGAGAGGTTCCTGCTCCTTTGAGCAGTCTCACCTAAATCCTAACGCACACCTACGTGGACACATCCAACGTGTTCTCGGATATCCTCTCCACTATGTAGCGTTGCGGAGCGAACCTTTGTTCCTGTTCCAACGCCCCCCGCCAGATCTTGGCTACTTTCTACTCACATATGATCTCGTGTTCTCTGTATCAGACCTGGTACCTGCATACTTCCAGAAGATCTACGCCAGAAGGATCAGGTTCCATCACAGAATTGTCCACGCTCCTGGCTTTTGGCCGACATGAACGCGCTACGTACAGACGATCATGGGTAATTGTATTTGTCGGGAACACACGTATGATCAGAAGCCTGATTCCAAAAGTAGGTCTCCACACATACAGAAAATGGCTAACTCTCAATTGTGAAGTAGATAACCACCCGTGCACCTAAAACGCGCCAATCCATGATCTCCATTAAATCCACGCGAAAACTGCGGCACCTTGAACACGAACAAAAACTTTTGTTGGATATTGATGTTCGATCATGGCTTCGAGGTGTCTCATATAAATTTGTCTGTTCTCATCGGCTTCTTCTGCCCTAGCTTGTCTTCTTTGAGCTCTCACCAGCCATTCACTCGAGTACGCGCCGTGCGGTTCTGGGAGAGGGATTGGTGCCTACGGATCCCCAATTGAACGAATACGGGATGGCAGGGAATCTAACGTCATGGTGCCCTGAACTTTCAAGTGGGCCTCTCACCCGCTTACTTATCTGCTACTTTCGATCGGGGAAGAGTATATTCTACTTCCCTGGGAGGGCTCCTCAAATTCTCCCGAAGTCGTTCCAACAGGCCGTTCGAGGTTCTTGAGGCTCATGCACTCCCCGGCGAAGCTCCGCGGCATGCTTTCTGGGGAATGGGAGTTGCATGGAGTCCTCGATTCTCTTTGATCTATCCTAGTCTAGGCTGTCCTGAATTTGGGACGCTGAATGCTAAAGCCCCGTGTGGATTGCCAAGAATAAGGCGTGCTAATTACCGACAAGCCTCAGTCAGCGTGTTCGCACTTGTGGCGGCGGGCGTGCCCCTCGAGGCAAACGGAGGGTGGCAGCCTGAGGCAGCCTTATGAATGTTAGCGACGTGCATGGCAGTGCCGAACGGATCTGTTATCACCTGGCGCATCATTAAATCTTCCAGTGGTTTTCACAACTTCTGGCAGCAATTAATCCACCAACCGACCGGGCCTATCTGATACCTTCTGCTTCCTGCAACCTCTGCTCCACTCCAAGAGCTGTCTTGTGGCTATCATGGTGCTCGACCGATAATAGATGCTCCTCGGAGCGTCTAACAGCCTCCCCTCTTTCATAACACGGTCCGATATCTTCTCAATGTCATTTCACTGGATGCAAAGTCTTTCGAGGAGCAGCGGAGTTCCACTTCCTGTTATAGGTACCTGCATCCTGAATACATCGGGCAAATATGTCAATGCATGTCTATACCTTCGCAATTCTGCTCAGAGCTCGTTCTCACTGACAGCACTAGTTTGACCGCTGCTGTAGCCGAGCTCTTCAGTCATTATGTCCTTCGCTCGGCCAGGCGGCGGTCTATTCTATCCCAAGACTCGGACTTTCCCGCGGCATGATACAAACGGCGGAAGATATCCGCAAATCCGTACTACTTCTAGCACTCCCCACATGCTCGCAAACACTAAAAGTATTAATAGCAAGCCATCAATTCTAGGAAGGTCAGAAGTCCAGTACTTCAAGCAATCCGGAATGTCATTGAACACTTGATCCCCAAAACTTCTCCCCCCCCTGAGAAATTCAACGTAACCGAAGAACATTGTACTGTCGACTGATATGTATTGATGACGACGTTACCTCATTCTTCGAACACGCCTCTCGGGACGCCTCTTTGCATGCTACTATGAAATCAAGCACGCTGCCACGTCTGGGCGGTCACTTTCAGTATCCATTAAAGAGACGGCAGCTTGTATGGTAACATCCCCTGCCGAATGATGAACGGGTGGCGTGGCTTCGAAACTCCTTTCATTCACGAAGAGCAGCCTTCTCGTGTTATCGCGCATATTGAAACGGGGGAAAGAAACCGTCTCGAAATTCCCTCCATCAGCGCTTGGCGTACGAATACCTCCCACAGCTCGGGTTTCGTTCTAGTTGAAGTGGTGGTCACGGCGATTTCAGGACTGGACTAGGGTCAACTGTACTCAAGCTTACTCGGAAGTCGGTACCGGTAGGAGTACCTTGGGAAGTGGGTAGCATATGGAACGATACGGTACTCGACTGTTCTGTCGCTATGTTGCTGCGGCTGTGATAGATTCTACGCTGGCGCTGGCGTATGTATGCCTCTTCGGTTTAGAGGTCAACGACGTCCCGAATGCTTGGCTGAGCTAAGTTTCGACTTGGAATCCACGCTACCGACCAAGGCAAGTTACAGAAGTGTTAATATCAAAGGTGTAGTCCATACCAAGAAGATAAAGGCTATCTAGCATGGCCGGCGAATTGATTACGAGCATACGTTCCATCGTTAGTCTACTGAAAAGCCCGGCCGGCAATTAAAACCTTCTGGAAAGGTATGTTGATACATGGCAGCAGAGATAACTCACGATGGCTCAAATGCAAGGAAATCAGAAGGCTAAATTGCAGGATTTGGAGCGTACGCAGGGAAAACGACATCAAGAAAGTACACAAAACAGCCGTGGTGAGAGGTCTTCCTTGGGAAAGATCGTCCCGCTCTATAATTGAGGGGTGGACTCGGAGAAACGCCACCGCCACACTAAACTTATCCGTGTGAGTCTGCGATTTGGAGCTTGGTGACGACAGTCAACGCCTCGGGTCAAATGAGATTTTGCGTGGATGAACCAAAAGGCTATTTTTCGGCGGATTGGACAACACGTCGTCGAGTGAGACTAATCGACTCACCGAACAACGAGCTTAAGCCAGGGGCTGCGGCGGAGATAGAGACCAGATGTAACGACAAAAATCTCCGGAAGCTTTGCCATCTGATACAGAAATTTGAGGAACAAGTCTGGGAGGCAGGCACGACCAAAATAGGCGATGAGTCGAGGTTGGCTGTCATGGAACTGCTTCATTCTTTGAACGGAGCCATTCGCCTGAGAGAATAAAGTATGAGTTGTGCTGGACCACAGTGGACTTCGAGTTCACTGGCGGAGACTGTACCTTGGGGTTCGAAGTATGGAAAGGGACCGAGGGATCCTATGACTAGTGTCAATGATTGATGGAATGCCCGAGCGCAGATTTAGTCCTCGACAGCTGGATTCGACGAAGAAATATGGCACAACCTCCGAGGGCTTGTGACTCCGACAGGTATTGAGATGAGAAGGCCTAATCAATTTGGGACACCAAGGGAAATAAGGCTATACATCGGAGTCGTGCCTAAGGCTGCCCAGACTTCACTCGTCCAAGTATTTTCTTCAGGACTGCGAATTGGGTGCCTTGCCTAGTCGAGCGCCCCGAGAAATAAGCCAGAAACACGGTGGTAAAAGACCGCTCACGTCTCTCTTACCGTTACCCCTCGAGCGCACTGGCCTGAATCTCGAATTAGGTGGACGGCCGCACAGTTCCACTAACCAGCGCCAGTCCTTGCCATCTTCGAATCTTGATGTTAACGTCCCTGTCCCGCTGTTGACCATCTTCCCCATGAGGACGGATTTTGACATGTCATGTCAAAGCATTTGACAAGTACTGACAAGTCGATCATACAATATGTACTACTTGGTTGATCCGAGTTGAACAATGAAAACATACGACCAGTCAACTTCAAGGGGAAATCACTGCGGTCCTGAGCTCCCTGAAAGTGTCATAGAGTCCATAACGTTGACATCGACTGCTGTATACAGAACTCTGAAAGGTTGCATGTAGCAATAAGCATGAACGTTTCTATCCCGAGAAAACGCCAACTCGTAGCAGACTGTAACACTTTGTCAGGGGCGAATTAAAGGCTGTAATATTTGCCTGGAAAAGCGGGTACGTCGTCGTGTGCTGACCTCGTCAGTCCGCGATTGGACTAACGCGACTTTGAACTGTCGCATTCGAGAAACAAATACGTCGCCAATCTTCCGGAAGCGGCAGATTCGATTCAGAGGTATAGCTTTGGGTAGGGTGACAGGATCGGTTTGCCGCTCTCATCGGGAACCCAAAGACCGAGCACGATAGCCCCCGCCTGGAAGTGAACACTTACCTCGGTTGGCGTCGGAGCAAGCTGCTATTCTATGATCGAGTTACTATAAGGACATTGCGTACGACCCCAGGATCAAGAGGACATACCTGGTTCTCGATTGCATATGCGTCGAGGTATGTATTAGACAAGCAAGTGCCCAGGCTGTTCGATCCCGTGTGTCAGTGGTGCCCCTCGCTATCTCGCCCAGTTCCAACAGAACTGTATAAATGACATGACAAGGTTACCCACAGTTTTGACACGAGCTGTCATGGACATAATGAATCATGAGATTGATCAAACTTGAGTCAGTCTCAAGGGACGTGCTTACAGCAATACGCCGTGCGTAATATGATCGTTTTACATGCCTCTAGTTCACGTTCTTGAAGCCCTCTGGCGAGCCTAAAAATTGAGGGTCGATCGAGGGAGACAAGTTCAAAAGCATAACGACACACTGACCCACGGTCGCCCAGTTTGATTGAGAGACGACGTTGACTGCGTCTGTTTAGAATAGTCAGAGTCGCACGAGCGGTCAAAACGCCATACGGTCGTAGCTATCAACGGATCGCCATTCCGACGGTGCACGTCAAATTTTGGCCAAGTATGACAGCGAAAAGCCAGGACGACGATCTTGTGTGCTGCATCTTCTGGAGAAGCCTGGCTGGACGGGTCATCGGAAAATGCGTGGGCGACCCGTACAAGTGGCAGGTGCTCCAGGGTGCCGGCATACGGGACATTTTGTGGCCTTGGGCGCGCATTGAACTGGATATGGGTAGAACTCAACTTGTCCTCACTAGAAGCGATCTGACAACGGTAAAAGTGATGAGGCCTCATGATAACGCTTTCGGGCTCCCACAGAGCATCTTGGACTTCGTTCAATACCCAAGAGGGGAGAAGCCACGGTCGTCGGTTTGTTGGAGCCCAGAAAGCCTTTGACTTTGACGGTAATATCGCAGTCAGTTTTGACGTTTGGGATCCGTGCGATGTCGCAACATAGACAGATGATTTGAGGTGGTGCCATCTATAGGTACTCTGTGTACAAGGGAACGTCATTCCCCTCATAGAAGCCACCTGTCATCTCAGACTGTAAGGACTGATGCGAATGCGGGTTGTCGATAAATCAACCTCGGAACAAGGGTCAGAGGTGCAGCGTATCGGATTACATGAACTGCGGGCATCGAAATCAGCTACGAGCTGGACAGTTCACGGTCGCCCTTTCCGGTATTGTCTGAGGCCGCTGGACCTAGTACGCGGCACGGGGTCAATGGAAAGGAAAGGATAGATCGACGTGTTCCTTTTGCCTCAAACCGACGAACAATTTGTGGCCAAATTGAAGTGCCAAATATCGAAGGATAGGTGATGACTGAAACGAAAAAGGTTGTCCTCCAGATGACTCGGCCGTAAAAGTAATACGGTATACCGTGATCATTCGAAGTTTCTTGAACTTGCAGTTCTTGTGGACCGAAGGAAGGGTTATGAGTAAGGTTGGTTGGTATCAAGGGCTCGGAGTATTAGAAACATCTCCCTCTTTTTTGACAGGAAAGCGAAGGTCCAGAGGAGCGGAAAGTGGGGGTGCCCGTTCAGATGGATCCGTGTTGGTCCAGATCAAGATCAAGGTTGGTAGCGCCGATGACGTGATCATAAATTGTCAGGTGATCTGTCCGGCTGATTGCAATACCCGGGCCGGATGGAAAGGTTTACCTGCACCCAGGTCCCATTGCTTCAACTTGACGGAGACAGAGAAAACTGATTTTCATTGGTTCGGTGCTCAGAGGCCCTCGATGTCCATCGTTTTCTGCCGAGCCATGATCTATCTCCAATCTGTTCTGAACCCATCAACCTATTGATATATTAATCCCCCCCCCTAGTATGTCTTCACCTCGCTATATCTACTATAAAACTCCTTTGCGCAATCTTCTAATGGTAGAGGGACGTAGTCTGGATACAGGATTCTTCCATTCAGTGCTCCCAAGGCAACAGCTTTTTCCACCGTATTGTCGCCTCGGAAGAACAAGCTTTGCACATATTCGTATATCACGGTGTTCAGTGGACTTTCCCCAATCTTTTCCTTGACCTCTTCCGCCGAAAACTGTATCTCTGTGATCAATACGGCCGGCAGAGATTAAGAGGGAAAAATTCACCCTCTTGTAGTCATCAAAATTTTCCCCGGAAACTTTCGAACCGAGCGACCAAGCCTCCTCGAGCGTAGCCTCACCATCGTAAACTTGAACGGTCTTGTTGAGCGTACGCTCGTCCGAGATGATGCGGGCAACAAAGTCCCCGACGCGCTCAAGACCAATGTAAGCCGTTTTGACCTCTCCTGTGCCGTAGAAAGCGTTTTGGGCGTCATCCTTCGCAGAGTGAGGAGCAGGAAACAGCATGTGAGCCCAGGTTCCAACCTGAATGAAGGTATATGGAATATCTTCCTGCTTGATGAGCTCTCGAGTGGCGAGTTTCTGGACAGTCCCATCGAGAAATCAGTCATCTATTCGAAAACAAATGGGACTTGTGTACTCACCCCATCTTGGTACCTCATAGCACCAGGAGGCGCAGAAGGTCCAAAGTCAGAAGGAACTACTCGTTTAACATTGGCCTTCTTTGCAGCTAAGATAAGCTTGTCTTGCTGGTTAGGCTGGAAGGGGATCGTGGTGATTATGACGGTGTCGACGTCCTTCAAATAACCCTCGAGGGTGTCCTGAGTGTCGTCTACGATGTCTCCCAAAATGATCTCAGCCCCTGCAGACTTCAGCTCCTGAATGATGGGCTTCTCCAACGAGGCTGGACGAACGAGAGCTTTAACGGACTATGACCGGAGGGAAACAGGTCATTAGAGAAGACTAGATGAATGAAGTGAAAATTGTTGCGCACAAATTTCTCGGCTTGTCTGACTAGGGCTCTGGCGATCGATGATCCCGTTTTACCTGTGGCTCCCACCAAAAACACGGTTTGTCTAGATCCAGATGGCATCTTGAGTTGTTGAGTGACTTGAAGAAAGATGAATAAGTGGTGTGGTTTGGGTTTTTCTTACTAGAAAGAGGTACCTTATATAGGTCGAGCCCAAACCGAATGTTTCGGGTTATAGTCGACTACGCAGTAGATACAATGTCCGAAGCCTTCGGTAATCGGAATTTAAGTTGCATCGCACGTCGAGAAACCGGAATATCCAGTGCAGGTTCTTTGATCAAACCATGAACCAGAGGGCTCCCGCAATGGCTGTACAAGAAAAAGGATGCCTTGAGCTGTGGGGATATTTCCTGGATTGGGGAGCGGACGAGTCTCCACCGCCTGATCAGTGATCGGTAAAGATTGTCTACTTGATGCCAGCAGTCATTGTCACGAACACTGCGAGCTTTTCCGAGAGTCTGAGACTGTTAACCTTGAAACGACAGAGATAGAGATCGAGAGTCGGATGTTGAACGTGAGTCACTGATGGATGAATCGATGACTCTTTACAGGGCTTCAGTTCTTTCTACAGGTTCTGATTCATTTGACGGATGAAGAGTTGCTCATAAGCTTCGGTCCAGTGTTGAGAGTCAGAGTCGTAGCAGTCGTCTTTGCTGGGTTGGCCGTGGTCCTGAGGTGAGAGGATTATTACAGCTCAGCCTGAGCGAGCGAGGGTTCTATCGGCTATCTCCGGCCATCGCGTGATGAGTTTCTGTTCAATTTGTTTACATAAATTACGGGTACGCGGGCAACAACGACCGCCATTCCAGCCTTCGTTTGTGCATTTATCCAACGCGTCCAGGCCGTTTTGATCTCTTCCTGCCGTACTAGAGCCAATTTCTCTATCTCCACGCGCGATTTGTACTATGGTTCCAGCCATATGCATTCACCTGAACATGAATTCATGAAACAGGAAGGTTTGGCAAAGATGATTTCTTATACATATAAGCTACAACTACCCTGAACATGCCTCATACTTAGTAACGAGGTGCGTTCGCGTTTTATCCGGCCGACCTCAGGGTCACAGGCCAAGAACAAGGGCACACTGATATCCAGACTTATCCAGACCTCGCAGTGAACTCCGTCAAAACGCCTTTTCTTGAGGCAAATTAGTGGTTTCCTGCGATCGAAAGAGCCAATTTTCCCATCTTCAACAATTTCGCCGTTTCTGGATCATTGTTGGTCGCGTAATCCCTTGAATGTGCGTGATCAGCGAAAGCACTCCCGTTCATATGCTTCCGCGTTATGATTGCTCGTTCTTTCGGGAAGCCCGAAAGAACCGAATATAGTAAGTCCCAGAATGAAGAGAAAAAAAAACGATTTGAAAGGAGGAAGGGTCGACCATACCTGGGCTAACGTGATGGAGCGCTCTTCGATCCTTATATATACGTCTTCTCCACCTAAACGTTCTTTCTCCATCACTCCATCACCTCCGTTTCAACTGCCTTTCTCCGAAGTCACTCATTTACTCTCCCATTCCCTCCAAATGATACATCCTCTCTTTGTATTCCTCGCCTTGGGACTCGCTGGTCAGGCATACGCTTCTGATGGACCTGTGTCGACCGACATCAACATCGTCAACGCAGAAATCTCGCCGGATGGATTCTCCCGTGTAGGAGTTCTCGCCAATGGCACATTCCCAGGTCCGACACTTAGTGGGCAAAAGGTGCGTCAGCTTGCCATCGTCTGGTGAATAAGACTGATTTGGTACCCTCGATGATAGGGGGACCACTTCAAAATCATGGTGAACAACGAACTCCAAGACAAATCTATGGTTACAAGCACCTCTGTTGTATGCATTCAGAAAGAATCGCTCGCCTTGCTCATGTCTTACATATAAATGCAGCATTGGCATGGCCTGAAACAACACGGTTCGAGTTGGGCCGATGGGTAATATCCCACCTCCTTCTGACACGGAATTGACTCGCTGATGTGTCCCTGTATAGGGTAGCATCGGTAACACAGTGCCCAATCTCGCCCGGACACTCCTTCGAGTACCAGTTTCATGCCACGGATCAAGCAGGAACTCATTGGTACCACTCTCATCTGTGTGAGCTCCTTTCATCAAATGAAACCTGTTTTATGCTGACACGCCAATTTAAGCCACGCAATACTGTGACGGACTCAGAGGTCCTTTCATCGTCTACGACCCGAACGACCCTCATCAATTGCTCTACGATGTTGACGATGGTAAGCAATAGGAACGATGTCCACGCATCCTTTCACGTTGACCTGTGCACTAGAGAGCACCATTATCACACTGGCGGACTGGTAAGCATATACCAAACGTTATGATGTCTCCGCGCTCACGATAAAATCGTATGGATAGGTATCGTAAGGCTTCATATTCCCTGTTCTAGCAGCTTTACCCTAACTCGTATGCCACTTCTCAAGATAAGCCTGCGCCACAATACACTGGCAGAGCGTAAGAGGTCCCTTCCCCATCGTCATTAAAGTCCTCACAACAAGATTTGTACAGTGTCCCTGACTCGACGCTCATCAACGGACTAGGTACGCCCTCCCGAACTGTGTTTTTGGCAGAACCTTGCTCAGACATCACAATTCGAAAGGAAGATACAAGGGCGGCCCAGCATCGGCACTGGCTGTGATCAACGTCGAATTTGGAAAGCGGTCAGTGGCATTTCAGTCTCTGCCGTCGATTCGAAGTACTCAACATCCTCTCTTGACTTCCTACAGCTATCGTTTCCGCCTCATCTCCATGTCTTGCGATCCCAACTACGTCTTCTCAATCGATGACCATCCCTTGACGGCGAGTTCTTCCTGGTTTGAGTTTAATGTGGCGCCTCATCGGCTTTTTGGTTCAGGTCATCGAAGCAGACGGCGTTAACACTCTACCACTGCCCGTTGACTCGATCCAAATATACGCCGGTAAGCTGTCAGTTCGTTGTGCCCGTCAATACCGATGCTAAAGTAAAGTTTATCGCCCATTTCAACGTAGGTCAACGTTATTCCTTCATCGTAAGCCCTCGTCCTCGTTCGGAAGCCTAACGAGCAAAGTCCGTTAACAAATCATTTGAAAATCGCAGCTCAATGCAATCGGCACGAGCGGTAACTACTGTAAGCTTTAAGCTCACTTCTCGGTCGAGTGGGTCGTACTTAGTGTTTTTATCTTCTAGGGATCCGTTCGAACCCGAACATGGGAGCCATGGGCTTCGAGGACGGTATCAACCTAGCAATTCTGCGATACAAGGATGCTCCAGAACTCGATCCGACCACCGAGAGCCACGAATATGTGAACCCTCTGAAGGAACAGAACCTCCATGTGCGTTGTTGCTTGAGTTTTACTCTGAATCCTCCCCTCACGCTTATGGCATCCATGACAGCCCTTTGAAAACCCTGGTGCAGTAAGTGAACGTCCCAAAGCAATTCAATGAAAATGTTCCATGTCTGAACTTTACTCAGCCCGGTGAACCCCACGAAGACGGCGCTGATATTCATCTCAATATGGCTCTCGGTTTCGTACGTCTCCATGTTCTATCACTCTAAGCATGTACACTTAAGCTTCATCACAGGATACCACTACCAAAAAGTTCACCTTGAACGGCAACTCGTTCGTTCCACCAAGCGTTCCGGTCCTTCTCCAGATCCTCAGCGGAGCAGCACCAGCAGGTTCGTCGGGGTGAGATTGGGATTTTGACTCGATACTGACCATCCACCCCCCAAACGAAACAGAGTCATTACTTCCTTCCGGCTCAGTGTACTCTCTCCCTCCCAACAAGACGATCCAAATCTCCATGCCAGCCGGAAAGAGTGCTGGATCACCCGTAAGTTCAAAGCCCAGATTCCTGTTACATGTATATACTGATCCTCTTTCGTGACAGCACCCTATGCATCTCCACGGTGTACGTACGATAACCCCCCTTTGTTCCGGAAGTTCTAACACGAACGCCACATATACCTAGCACGTCTTCGACGTCGTCCGCAGCGCCGGAAGCTCAGAGTTCAACTTTGTGGACCCCGTTCGCAGAGATGTTGTCAACACCGGCGTGGATGGCGATAATGTCACGATCCGGTTCAAAACTGACAATGCGGGTCCTTGGTTTTTGCATTGGTGAGTAGGTCATAGGTGACTTAGAATCGTTCTACTGACAATCTTGTATCTAGCCACATTGATCGTCACATAGATGGGTATGTTTTTTCCTCTCCGCTTCGTTTAGTGTACTGAACACTTTTTCCGTCTTCCTCGTACCTATAGTGGAATGGCTGTCGTCTTTGCGGAAGATGTCCCGGGTGTTGCCAACGCAAAGGCTGACGTTCCGGGTGAGTTATCAAACGCCCTCCTCAGCTCTTCGTCTTCGTTGACTGATCCACACACACGTCTAATCAGAGTCTTGGGACCAGTTGTGCCCGATTCACGATGCCCTTGAGGAGTCGTCCGAGGGAGCGGGTCAGCAACGAAAACGAGCTGCCCATGCCCACCGCCATGCGAAACGCTTTGACAGTTCTCGCGACCTTTTCTGAGAGTTGCTTATGGACTATGTCTATCTTTTGCGGACCTCTTATTACATTAGCCTACTTGGAATAATGACAGACAGGGGATAGAGGTGTGAATAATGGACGTGTGTCGCGATCTGTAGCTATCTTAGCAGACCAGTACAGAGATGAAGTTTGAGCTTCTTAACTGTCAAATGAATCCAACAGCAGGACGTGATTTCATGGAGCATGGAGCCGAAGTGTTTCAGCATCATTTAGAATACCATAAGGGCATGTAACGCGAATGCCAGAGGTAGAAGTAGAAGTCAATCTGAAGCGGCCCATTTCCGGAACTGCAGTGTTCCGTAGCCTCACACGCTATGGCGCAGGTACGACCACACTGTTTCGACAGACGTTCTTACTGCCCAGCCGGATAGGAGGGAAAGAAGCGCGAGCGCGAGTCCTAGAGTTCCATTGACAACCACATAAGTAACCGATTCACATGTTTTCTAGATTGGTGTCAGTTTGCTATAACCACTCACAAACGTCAGACGCACCTTTAGTACGTAGAAGGGTCTACGCTCTCCCGATACCCTCTCTGACGCTTTGAATCCACAAGACGACCAGGAGGTGCATAACGCGGCAACACGATTGCTGGAACGATGAGACTAAGACTCAGAGTCGGAGTCAGCATTCGGGTTCCACGAGTACGCTCATTGTAAGCACGGGTGAGCACTCACTCAAGCAAGAACCCGAATTCCGTTCGTAGCAGCAGGCGGAGGGTTCGCAGGTGGTCTCTCCGTCAACGGCTCGTCGTCAATATCGTCCTCGACTTCATCCTCATCCGGATCGTCATGAATAAACGCATGAGCTGGCGGTCCGTTGTCTTCGCTCAACCTTATCCTTCCTTCCGGTCGTCTGAGCGTCTTCAACCTTTGAAGGAAGACCATGAGCATGAGCACGTATTCCTGAAGGACCGAACATCTGGTACTCGCCTATGAGAAACCACTGCGCGAAACGCATCCGCTCTTCTCCACAAAATGAACAGGCCACAGATCGTACATGTCGTGAGCAGAATGATCAGTGTAATATTGCCAATCGGCTGAGGTTTCGGGGACTCCTTTGGTTCTGTTGTCGTCGTGAGTATTGTGAAGCTGAGTCCTGATAGAGGAAGATGAACCGTACCTCCAGGTGGGATGACGGGCATTTCTCCTTGCTTAATTCGACTACGTCAGGAGTGATTGTGCGTTGCTGGGAGACCGGTGAGGCAGGAAGTTGTATGAGGTATTCATGTACCTTCGTCTTCAGCGGTTTCCGAAAGGATGTAGAGCAAGTAGAGAAGCCTTGCAGCAGGCAAGGGTCAGAGAAGGTCAGAGCTAAGAAAGTCACGAAGAAGGGCGCAGTGAGCGCGGCGTTGTGAGAGCAACGGGCTTCGGGAAACCGTTACCATTTCGGGTAATAATCGTCCCCGTGCCTTCGTCCAACGAAGATGGAAGATTTTATTTTCGTCTCGTCGGCCAACAAAGGACTCTGGGTGTCAGGTCACAAGCAGCAGGGCTCTGAATGTCCAACCCCAACTTCGAAGAACTCGTAAGAATTCATCTCTCCATACTGGTACTGTAGTTGTAAGAGTCTATGGCCAATATACACATCGTACAATGTCACTACTATAGCGCGGTTCGAACATACAAAAATCATAAACTAGATGGATTACTTACCTTATGTATTCGATTAGTCAGTACTCTACCGAGAATCTCCTTTCGCCCAATGTTCGCAAGTGGAAACACATACACGCCCGTAAAAAGTAACACAATGATGCCAAAGCCAAGAGCTTTTTCAACGGATACTCCTCATCGCCTTCTCAACAAGACTAGGCTGCCTCTTCAACGGGGGAGGTTTCGCCCAAACATCGCAAACCTTCAACTTGCCCTCCTCCGGAACGGCAGCGACGACCTTCATCCCATTCGCCACCAAAACACTTCCCAACACTGGCTTCTCCGACACCGCCAACGTCTTTGCATGTCGACCATTGGGGAACGTATGAGCCACAACCGAATTGGCGGTCGTCGTGGGGAAACGTTGGACGAGCGGGTTCTCTTCCCAGGGAAGAGTCGCCGCTTGGTCCCCATGGACGCTGATGATCTCCTTACAGTGAGGAGAGAAGTGTAACCCGCTAACGCGAGACCCTGTATGAATCCTATGGGTAGGCCCGAGCGTGTTGGGACGGGACTCCTCAGGATCGATTTGCCAGAAACGGATGGTCCCATTCGCGTCTCCAGTGGTAAGATACCTGGCTTGCGTCGGACACCACGTTAGTGCCTACACCGCAAAAAAAATAGTTGAGCGACCGTGACCACATCCAGAGAAGAAGCCAAAATACTCACCGTCACGGCAGCGTCGTGCTGAATCTTCTTTCGACGCTGAACATATTCCCCTACATCGAGAGGACTCTTCTGACGGTCGTCCCAGCAATACACAGTCCCAGAATCGTCACCAGTCGCCAGATACTTCTTGTTCTCATTCCACGAAAGGTGAGTGATCCGACTCTGGTGCCTAATCAACTTCCTAGCCTCCCCTTTCATCTTCTTCACCGGACCGATCCTAGTGTCGAAGAACCGAATGGTCCCTTTGACCTCGCCGACAGTAAGAACCTGCCCGTTCCACTGCATCGCCCCGACGTTACGCGTAGGACTACCAGTATTCCATAACATGGTAGCCTTCTTCGCTGCAACGTCCCAGATGTGGACGTACCCCGTGCTCGTCGAGACCGCGATGGTATTGCTCTGCTCAACCCCACCACACGCGAGGACTTGGACATCGCCATATTTCTCCTTAAGCTTGAACAACTGGCCGATATCCTCAGTCGTCATGAGGTTTTTGTAGTGAAGTCGATTGCCACGCGTAAAGAACAACAAGTTTGACGTAGAGCACGCGAGAGGTAGGTAGGTAGAAGGAGTGGTGGTATCCGCCGTACCGCCTTCGGGAAGAACGGAGGCAGTACCCGTAGGGAGAGAGAAGTCGATGATCGTTCTTGTCGAACTTAAATGATGGAACGCGGAGTTCACGGCGAACTTGGGGGGTTCAGGGGGCAGCATGAATGACGAAGCGAGGGACGAGCTCGATAAGCTCCTTGTCAACGACGGAACCAGCGGAGGGTACTTGGCCTTCAGAGCGCTGGGAATGTATCGATCGATTTCCTGGTTGTACTCGTGGAATGAACCGTCCCGCCGCAAAGTTCCAGGAAAATGTGATCGCTGTGGTTCCATAACGGCTTTCTCTCGGACCTCTCGGATCGCCATTCGTAATTCAGCATCGCGTCGAGCCTGGACTTCGGGCGTTTCCGCTACCTAATAATATAGTGGAGTTGCTGGTCAGAAATACTAGGATAGGTTATACGTAAAAGATTCGACTCACACTGCGTGGCGATGGTTGACTCTGCGCTCGTGCACTGCGAGCAGAGAGAAGACCGAGTTCCAAAGTCTCGTATTCAGTCACCAGAGAAACTTCTTGTCTGAATCTTTTACAATCATTGTCGTTGTGATGATAGTCATCGATGGAGTGTTGACGTTTGAGGCGATTGTTGGTGGTGGAAGGGCCTGCTTCAGCCATCGTAGAACTCGCTAGGGGTGATTCGGTTAAGCTCGAAAGTCGAGTAGGTTAGGCGGCGAATAAATTACACGAAACCCTGTGAAAAGGTTCAAGCGTGCTGAGAGTGATAAAGAAAGAGTAAGGGAAAGTATGGGGAAGAGTACGAAATGTTTCAACAGACCAAGGTTGCGGTTGAGGAACAAGAAGTGCTCATCGAGCATCCGGCTTTATTGACGTGTTGTTTGGTTCTTGATCGCTGACATAATACCATTTGCTGCCCAATAAGGAAACACATCTTCCCATTACGAGAACAAGAAAGGCTTTGCGCTCATTGGCCTCTTCCATAAAGCGAGGCTTTTAGTTCTAAAATACACAATTAAAATTACAGGAAGCTATGGTACACAATCATTCAATCATAGTTAGTCCAACAAACGATGTCGCCACATCCTTTCCATCCAAAAGTCCGATGTCCAAACCTTCCAGGTTTCGTATAGAACTCTAGTTCACAAAGCCAGGTTGCCCAGTTGTTCTTCGACTTGATTTTCTCCAGAAGATTGCAGTAACTCGTCAACTTCCTTCTGTGCGTCCAAATGCTGCAGGTAACAGGTCCATGCCCGATGTAATACCCGACTTTCATCTTCGGAAGATAATTTCTTCCATGCATCTTCGAAAGTGACAATATGGGATACGTATTCTTGCTCATCGGGCATACAAACGCCTTCATGGCGGACCTAGCAAGAGCAAGAGCATCCAGTCAACGAGGTGAAATGGATAATCGGCGCAGAAAGGACCTACAGCGTCTTCTGGAATCTGCCCAACGTACCACGATACGAAATATTCGCCTCCACGATCCTTGACCTGGCCTCGAAGATCGTATTTTGCTTTCCAGCCTATGATGTTCATAAAGATAGGCTCGGTATTCTTGGGAAGGAACGGCCCTAGACGATCCTTCGGTGCGTAAGGTTGAAGAGTACCCGTATACATGGGCAGAAATTCGACTTTAAATCCTGTCTTGAGGTAGCAAATCGGTCTCAGAACGCAAAAATGAACAGAGAAATCGTAGGACGCACCTCTTCAAAAGCTTCCCTGAGCGCGGTTTGCTCCAACGATTCCCCTACATCTTTTCTTCCTCTCGGAAGCATCCAGCGATTGCTGCGCTTGTCTTCAATGATAACAACCTTCTGCGTAGACGGTTGTATGACAACCATGCCAGCTCCCAGCAGGAAGTCACCCACTCCGTATCCTGCATGAGGGATGGGCCGAGAGCTGAATTCGGAAAACTGGTATGCAGGGCGGGTATGAGGTAAGGAACGGCGTTGCTGAGATTGTTTCTGACCCATTGAACGGCTGTGTGAATTCATGGCGATAAAAGATAAGTTGAAAGGATTCGACGTGAGAGGACGTGAGAGTCTACATGAGTGGGATGACCAAGGAGCAATTGACGCTTATCGATTCGAACTGACTCCGCTTTCTCAGTGGGCCCGCTCGTATACGTACAACATACTCCACATCGCATTCAAGAACTGGGGCGTCTGCTCTCTCTGGAAATAGGATCCTGAATAAAACAGTATCTCGATTAGAGAGGGTAACATCGCAGTCATTACAGTCATGAACAATCATTACATGTCGTTGTCGTAATATCATGAAGCAGATAGATAAATATCCCATTAAATAGCCTCTCTTCGGCCAATTACCATCGCAAAACTGCATCAAAGGTCCCATAAGCGATTGCCAACACCGTAGCAGCAACAGCGAGGTTGGATAGAAGAGCACCCCTCCTCCCATTGTTGGTGTTCGTTGGGGTCGGAGCACTAGTGGTAGCACTAGGAATCTCGCCGTTCGCGGAGGCGACACCACCCAGCAGGGAGCTTGAGAGTGCGCAAATCTGCCGCATGCCCTGAACCACGTCTGGCAACGCTGGTGCCTCCAAAACGTCCGTCTGATTCGTGCGAACGAAGCTGAAAAGAGAAGCGAGTCAGAATTGCAGTTTCCAAAGAATCGGAAAGAGCCTGTACCAGTCGGCACATTGAGGAAATACAGCTTGGAATGTCTCTGTGCACGCACACTGGATGACATTGATGAAGGCACCCGGGTTGTATATGATCTAGAGGGGATGCATGACGCATCAGATCCGTTGTAAGTGAATTCGGATGTCTGCATTACCATCGAGAAGTTGGCGAGCACAGGAGCCGCCTGGGCACAGTTCTGTATCTTGTCATAGTCCTGAATGCCAAAGAGTCAATCAGATGGTTGTTCTGAGTCATTTCGCGGATATAAAAAGAGGTCATCATAATCTATAGTGAGCGTAGTCAGTCCTACCGCCTCGTCATAGCCCAAACGGACGTACCAAAATGACCCGCCAACAAAACCTTCCTTCCCAACGAAATAGGGGGGTCCTTGAGGCGATAAATGAACGAGTAACAAACCTTCTGGCATATAGGGCACGACGGAGGGGTATCCGGAAATTGAGGTGGTGTTGTTCGTTGCCGTAAAGCAGGAGAATTATGGGGTATCAGTTCGAAAGATTCGGCTATCGGTGAAGCCTGTACAAGGAGTCCAAAAAGAAGGAAAGACAGCGAAAGTAGAAGTAAGTTGAACATCGCGACTTGCAGACGAGAAACCTGAGCGATCAGTGCGAAAAAGATGAACGGGCAGAGATCCAAGTGCGTCGCTCGTCGTCGTCGAAGGTGGTCGACGAGGGAAAAGAACGATGATCGAATGATTCCCACATTTCCGGGGGCTAATTAGCACAAGTCCGGATTTGGTATGTTTGTTCCACGCCACGCGGCACGGCGTGAGGTTAAGATGCCTTAGAAGCTTCAACTTCAGACCGCCGCTTCATTCTTACTGGTCATTGCAATCTTTCCATATGATCTAGCTGAACTTCAAGATGAACTGGAGTCAAATATTCAACTCAACAGTTTCGCGTGCTTGGGCGGTCTTTGTTCTCCACAATCGATCAGTTATACCCAAATGTTGGCATACTAGTACTGCCCAAGCCTAACCATTGTCGGGATATCTGAATATTAGCTACATAATTATCGCAAATTGAAGCACAGAGCACGAGCATAGACTCTAGCCGATAAGAGCTTGAATACCTCTATTCCTGAGCTGTATCTATTCTTTGTTAGGAGATAGCCTCAAACGGGAGCTCCTCGGACCGGCGTTGACTCGGTGTCGTTGAGGCTCATTGGCCCCAAACGAGTCGATTTTTGAGCATCTTGCCAGCGGTAGTGTCATATGTCGGTGCTCGAGCCTCCTTGACATGGTTACAGAAAGTAGACCTGGTGGAGAAAAGCTGAGTCTCAAGAAAACGCACTAGCACATGTGTTCCCGATTGCAGAGCCCCGATTATCCGTTCAGACTGGTTTGCTTGTGGTAAATCAAAAGCACCACGAAAAGCTATGAGACACGGCCGACTCGTCATAGAAGGGCTGAGTGGGAGGTTACCGTTGATTTTTTTTTACATCAGGAATTAAGAATCAATCACAGTTCGAGTCGGGACTTTCCACCAATTCGCCGAATGTGGGTCCTCGGCATGCGCCCATGAACTCCAACTTGGGGCGTGAGTAAGCGCGTCCGCTTATTTTTTTTATGCGATTCATCTAGTGTAAAGTGTGTTCAACCCGTAGGTAGACAACGTTGGTTGATAGGATGCCTTTCGAGGTAAAGCTATTAAAAGCTCGCTGGCGAAGACAAAGAAAAAAAAAACCACGCCCGGTTTCTTCGAACACCTACTGCCAGCAATTTCGGGTTCACGTCACCGGCTCAAAGTTCACTCAGAAACTCTCCAAGGCTTCGCGGTCCCGTACCCACTGATACAGTGGGAACAGTACATCTCTACGACGGCATTGCACCCTCTTCCTCAGGCTCCGCTCCTTGCTGTACGATCCTTAGCACTCGATATGTGCATTCCAGGGAGTCGATACCACTTGCTGGAGCCCGAAACCTACCAAGTCTATAATAACATTGTGTCCTATCAAGGAAGCGGCATGAGCATCCCGTTGGGGGCATTGTGGTAGTTTGACCGTACGTTTCTTGAGAAATGATGCCGCTTGGCAAGAGCTTTGAAACAAATACCAAATTCAAGTTGCCGAATACCGACCCTTGTATTTTTCTAGATGATGTTGGAGAAATAGCAACCTCTGGCTCAGCTCGGGAGATCAGCGTTTGAAAGGAGGACTCCCCCCGGAATATGCGGCCCCTTCCGTCACTTGAGGTTGTTCGCAACCAGAGGGGCGTTCGGCTCAACCGGCGGGAGGCCATACGCGCTGCCGAGGTCGAATCTTGGATACAACACATAGGGTTTTCGAACGATTTGAATAGATATGTGTCTTGCGGTGTCGCTATGATGATTTACCTCTGATTGTCGCAGCACCGCCGGACCTACATGATCGTTTCCAGCGCTGCATGCAAAGCGCTTAGTAGACAAAGGCGATCTTGTCAGCGAAGTCCGAAACGGAGGATATAGCTCAACTCGTCTGTACCGCAACGGGCACAGTACATTCTCAAAGTTGACGCGGTCTTAGACCCAAAAATCGAACTCCTCAAACCAGGGAACTGTGCTAAGTGACTCGATCAAAACCATACCGAATTACAGGTTTGAATAGTACTAGGGATGCAGAGGGATACAGATACACCAGGGATAGCAAAGAGACGAAAGCAATATCAAGATGAGAGCGATAGGATATAAAGTGAGGAGAAACAGACTCGTACAGTATACAACGCACGAGAGTTGATCAGAAACGACTCGTGAACTAGTGGTCGAAATAAATACATAGTAACGGAGGAGAGGAAAGCACCAATTACATAGGAAGGATAGGAGATCGGGGAGTAAAATTTGGTTATCATTGAAAAAAGATGGAACCGTACTTAGAATGACCTCACTGATGTCATCGTGGAAACGGATGAGAAACGTCGGTGGCCAGAAATCGAACTATCTTCGTCCACCAGAGTTTCGTCGTCACCGTCGCTAGACCCGATCGTCTCTGTATCATCAATCTCGACCACTTGACTCTCTGAGGAGCTCGCTTGTGAATCAAGCCGAGAGCGTTTGGAAGTAGACGATGCTATGAGTGGGGATCTGGAAGCTTTTCGGACTGTGGTGGAAGGACGGTATACAAGTTTGTTATCCACGGAGGAGTCCCCATTGTCAGAGAAAAGTGGACCTCCAAAACGAATCCTCCCCTCCATTCGACGAGGAGGGAGGAACGTATTTTTCTGCATTGCGTAAACTGGTGGGCTGAATATGATACCCACCACCGGATTTCGAAGAGGATGTTCTCGACCCCATTGAGCGTATGGGAAGATCAGCGGATCGCCATTTCCATATCTGTCGTCGCCAGGGTTTTTACCCTTTTCTCTCAAGAGCTTGAATATTCTGTCCATTGTGTCCAGAGCTATGGCTTCATCGCGGTCTTCAAACTCCGATTTTTTGCCCCTGTGGACATTGAAGCCCCAGAGATGATGGTAGACCCGTAGCTTGCCGTCCTGAACCCAGTAGTCAGAAAAATAAGGATACCGAAGATACAGGCGACACGCGCGGCTCCTGTCGTGTAATTTACACATGGAGTTGCAAAACTGCAAAAGATGCCGTCATACACATATCCCAGCGAGGTTTGTCGAGGCACGCACCAGTCGCCTGTCTATATACTCCATTGGACGTCCGGACTGCCTTTCGAACGCTATTCCGATCACGTCATTTCCGCGTAGGATGTGGGCCACAGGCTTGTAGCACAAGTCCAGCTCACTGAGCTCTTTCACGGCAACCATGATCTTTTCCATCTTCTTGAAGGTGAGGAGATCCCATGCGATGTCAACATCTGGGTGTATGTATACATGGAATGAGCGGCCATCCATCATCGATTCATAACGGTGCCTGATATGTTCAATTTACTTACCCACTTCAACGCCGTCCAACCGGCACAAACATCGCCCGCACCCGACCCATTTCATGAGTTGTAGTTCACTTTCTTGCACTTTTCGCAACCAGAGCGGAGCTTTGATGTTGTACATAGTCAAAGTCTTCTTCTTGGGCAAAACGCGGTATTCATTTGTCCTCTCGTCTCGGTCGAGGAGGAATAACTTATTTTTCTTGATTTGGAGTGTTTCCATTTGCTGCAGCTAGAGGTGGCAAATTTTCAGCATACGAAAGACGGAAGAATTTTGAATCCCGATTGAAATATTGACCATAGCTCTCAAATGTCGGTCTCTAGTTCTGTCGCTTGCTGTAATGAGGTGATTTTCATCTTCGAATGTCGCTGGAGGGCCTTGAACCACGAAGATTTCTCCGTTAAGGTAGAATAGATAATAGGAATCCTCCCGCGGTCCAAGCCAATAACTGAAATCTATACGCCGATAAGAAGCCAAAGAAGGTACATAAGAAGCCGGTCACTATACCGATGTCCACGAGAGTGTCACGGGGAAGATCGCAAAGACTTGTATCCATAGGATGTGGGTGAGGTGTGGGTCCCAAGAAAGGTGTGCAGCAACCCCGGAGGACCAGGGTCAGGGTCAGGCTCGGCTTGATGTCAAGTTTCCCAGGGCCTCCCCGGCCATGACATGACAGGCTGCCATTTCCCACGCTCTGTCCTTGACGACCTCACTTCCAGATGCATCGGTTCAAAATGGTCCTCCTTGTCTGACTTTCCGATGCTCCTAAAGTCAAATCGATGCTGAAACGATGTACTCCATTTTCAAAACCGTCCTCAAAACAGCAGGTGGCTCAATTCGAATTGTTACCGTGTTTGGTACCTGACGGCGACAAACCACTATCGCCTGTGGCTCAGCGAACCGGTCAGCCACCTCGGACCAAGAACAGTGCTCCATTTCCTAATAAAGCTCATCAATACCTTGTAGGGCTGTTTTTGTTGGCTCCGATGGGTACAGCTGGACCCACTGGACACACAATCGCTAGGATCACCGCAACTCTGAGCGCTGTCCCGAACTGACTGAGAAAGCACTCCAGAACAGGACATAAGCGACGAATATGAGCGTTCAGCTTTCGGTTTTTAAACCACCGCGAAGTATGTTTTCCAGTATCCCAACTAATCAACACGATGGCTACTCAGTTCTGTACTAATTGCAACGCCAGAGTCGAAGGTAACAAGTGCAATAGTTGCGGCGCGCCCCAGAATTGACCTGTACGTTTCGCGACATTTCTCTTCACGTCGCCATCCTACTTATCTGCCACCCACCACCCCAGGGTTTTTCTGGCCAGACTCACGACTCACGCTCTCTTTTGTCCGTCATTGCCTATGACTATTCTCACGTTGTAAGTCTGTCATCCACTGTCTCCCATCCATGTTTATTGAGACGATGCATTTTAGTTACACCTTCATTCACTCATGGCTATTCGTTTCTTGGGCTCCAAGTTCCTTTTTGTGCGCTTCGGCATTGATGTCACCTTGCCCGCCTTCATCAAGCTCAAGGGGTTTGTTTGATACGGTCTCTCGGTTGTCTGATATCGTCTTGGCTCTCCGAAATGACACTGGATGCCCCTCAGCTCCGTGGCGCGACCCACGAAGTTTCAACTATCTCCCCATCTGTCGCAAATAATCCCAACTACACTATGCAACCATCTAATCGGATCGCAGCCCATCCCCAATCATTTCTCCATCTTCAACCAGTGCGATCACCCAATGATTCGGCTTCATCATCCTTTGTATTTTTAGTCCGCCGCCATCTATAGTTGTAGCATAGACACATATTTATTCAACCAGGCTCGGAAAGTTTCTACTGTATTTACTTGCTCTCGTCGTACTATACAGTACACCTCTCACTAATAGGCTATTATAGAAATTAATGGATTAGCCCCATTTCATACAAAGGGATGTCTACTCTTTCTATGCTGTCCTTCGGTGTCTTGATTTGGGAACGGGAGAGACCCACAGGCATAGCTCCCCCAACTTAGTTACCATTTTGGGATGGTCCGTTCGTGGCCTTCGGATCTCGACTGATGCGCGTCGACGCGTTTGCAAGCAACCCGTGTCGGATCGCACGTTGACGCTTGGAGGTTACAGGTAGACAAGGTTTTCCGTGTGGGACACAGACGAGCATGATTAGTGGGGGCCGTCCATGTATTTCAAGTGTGCGTAGGTGTGCTCTTTGTTCGTTGTCAACGTCGAGGGCCGGGCCAATCCCCGTGGACACCCGAACGGAATAGCCATAGTATCTGTTATACTCCCAAGCACCAGTTATGATGTAGAGCTATGCGGGCCTTCGAGGTATTCCAATACAGAGTGATTACAATGCATCGTACGAGTACATGTATAGTACATCTGGTCAGTAATCCGATCATTGTCACTGTCCGGGACATTCATCTACTTCGCAGTTTTTTTACATCATCGTCGTCTCGACATGGTGAAGCACCCCTCGTATCCAGGAACATCGACAGGACTAAGAGTATCCCGCCATCTCCCGGCTAGATTGCCATTTACATTCCCGACCAGATAGCCTCGATACAGCCACTTGCCTCTATCACCGTCAATCTGTGACTAACGTTAGCGGTGCGTCTATCGATGATCGTGTTTCGAGACAAACATAGTCTTTAGACAGGCTAATGAAGCCATCACAAGCTCGTATGCGACCAACAAGACTGAATTGACCCCACGCCGAATGTCCCTAGAATGCGATTCAGAGAGAGGACGTCATTTGAAGAGATGAAAACCGGTACCTCGCCAGTAATGATGATATCCACAACACTGGATTTACTTGTGCCAGGAGCTGCTCTGCGATACTCCAAGAGTTCTTTGTGTGGTTCGCGGACTTCGATACCCCATGAGTGTTCTCGAATATAGGTTCCAGTTGGGAAGTATGAACGCAATGGGTCGCCAGCTGACAGAGGCTCGACGCTATCGCCGTCCTCCAATCCTATATCAGAGTCTGATCGGGATGAATCTGAGGGTATGAGGTGGTGTTCTCTGAGTTTCCAGGTTTGACGATGTCGAACTACCAAGCTTCTTTGCAGGAGTTGCGGAGGAGCACCCTGAAGCAAAGCAGCATACGCTGTAAACTCGGTATACTATATCCTAGATCAGGGCCGACCCTCGGAGGTGGACGAAACTCGGAAGAATACACACCGTAAATAAACCTTCCCAGACACCCTCGAGGCTGCAATGAAAGGGAACCTGATGAGCAACATGCAGGTACCCGGAGACCGCATGGGCTGACCTGCCAGGTGTAAAGGAGTCCGCTACGAACTTGTCGGACGATTGCTGCCCCAGACTGTGGCACCTCCCCCATTCTCGTTCCCACTCCATGCTACCGAAGCGCTTCGGAGCCGAGGTTTCGAGCGTAGTGAAGGGAGTTGAGTAGTCCGTCTGATCTTGCAGCTGGCTGACGAGAGTGATGAAGGAAAGGATGGCAGGTACAGCTAATGGGGGAGGCCTGAATCGCGTTCTGTCCGAGAAATAGGTTACTTCTGATATATCGCTTCCATACATTTCGGATGGTGGTATGAAATCCGTCCACGACGGGGATGAAAGAAAGTACTAGATACGCGCGATTTTGTTAGAGATGGCACACGCCATTATGCAGAGTTGGCTCACCGTGTGGGCACCCAAGGCAAATACTTTCAAGACATCTACTGCTCTCCAAGATCCCTGGTCCTCTCGTCGATAGGTCTCTGCATCGGCATCACCTTTGTAGAAGATCGGGGCAAAATGGTCAATCCGAACGCACCTGGCTTGAGAAGGAACCAATATAGCCACATTGCAAGAACAAGATTCCCATTCTCTGTCGGCCAACCATCAGACGCGATGCTACGTTTCACCCCCGAAGCCCCAAATTCGTGGAACCAGTAATCCTTCAACCAGATATCGATTTGAGCATATTCCTTCAGTTGTCGCTCGTTCTTCCCCTCGTTCTCCAGCATGAGCAAGTATGCATAGTTCAGAACCTCCCGTAACATCTCTTCATCTCGCACGTTGAATTCTTCATCTGTGCATGCATCCAGCCGTGACCTGATACGTTTGAGATACATACATCTTCGCTTCAACTCCCCTGAGAGAATTCCAGCTGATAGGCGGTGCGTTCCTATTCGGCGGATTGCTGGAAGAGTATCGAACTTGTCCTCGAAAATTCTGGCGTAAAGGCAGGTATTTGATGAGACTGAGAGACAAGAGTAGGTCCAGCGATTGGTGGTGACGAATGGGATGATATTTGAAGGAGGGCCGAGGAACGTTTCCGAAGCAATTTGATACGCTATGTGCTCGAGAATTTCTTGCGGTATAGCATCAAAGGAATTAGAGATAGAGGACATGGTCGTGTGAGTTCCCTGTTGAAGTTCACAGCGGTTGGGCTCACCAACCCTGAGCTTCAGAGCGAAGACCTCAAATCGGCAATGTCCGGCACGCTCACGGGCCGGAAGAAACAGTCATCATGATTACTCGGTTCTTCAATCTTCCATCGGTCAACCGAACTTGGAGTTAAACAAGCCACCTGCTGCCTTCGGTGCCACCAGTACAAATCCACTTCTCGGGTATTGTGAGATTGAAGGCCTCGAGGGTCTATACCGCATGGCGCGGCAGTCACTTATTCAGTCAGCTCATGGGTTCCTTCGTCCTGGGTTCCTCGGAAGGGAGTCGGCGGTTGCATATCGGAGAAAGGCTATAACCCAACATCGTATTATCCTTGTCTTTGGGCAATTCAATCGCGGTGTCACTCCTGGTTGAAAGAAGATGTATATTCCGCGTCTTGGGTGATATTCTCGATCGTTTGAAGATGACAATGATATGGATATTGGGTATTTCCATGAGATACTGGTAACGACTCGGGGTTAAGCCTCAAATTGAGTCGTTGTCCTGCAACCGTAAAAAATTGCCTCAGGGTACTCGCCAAACTCTATCCCATCAACCCCGATCGAACCATTTGTATTGTTCATCAAGATTCAGCTTGGGCTTCCTGTTTCATGTAAACTTGAAGCTCTGTGACTCGTACTAGGCCGAATGACAGGCCGTGGCGTCGTTTTATCGTACATGGTAGGGGCAGGTGGACAGCATTCGACCTGCCGACTGTTGCGGCAATCTCTCTCTAGTTTCGGCTTTACGCAGTGAACGGGAGAATTGGGGTGAATGGTCCCCTACTGGCGTCAGGACTCGGCGGCGGTCGGGCCAGGGTCAACCGTAAGGAGGCGTGTATCAGTCGTCGATTGAACGGCGCGGTTCTACATTTTAGCTAGGACTTGGGGCTAACCGCGACACCCAATCAATAGAAGACGAATGCCCCCCTTACTTACGAACCGACGTCTAGAGGCAAATGTCAACAGGCCCGCGAACGTTCTTTAGACGAGCAGAGGCTCTTCTGTAGGGATGGATCGTCCACGTCTTCTTGGTTCTGGTTCGGCAGCTCGTTGCATATGTGTAGAGGGCGACACTTACGTTTCGACACGGCTTTGGAGAGGGAGGACCATTGAAAAGAGTCCGGCACCCGTATTCACTGGGACTGAATCCTCTCGTCAGGCCGACGTCAAGACCTGACATGGCGATGGTCCGAGTTCATCACAGAAAGTTCGTGGGTGGGCCCAGACCTGTGAACTTGCTGTATATGAAACGGGATATTCGGAAGGAAAGGATTCACGAAGTGGACAATCTCCCGAGTATGTGCACGTCTAATCCTCATGTCATCCTGAAGCAGATTTGAAGAAGTCTAGCTGCATCCGTCACTTCCATGCGTCGGCAGGTCGCATGGCTTGATTGTGGGGAGACAAAAAGCTGTTAAAGAACCAATTGCAGCCTCAAACTGAGTGCCAAGCTTTCACAGCCGCCACTTAGATGTTGGCTGCGCATACGAAGCAGCTCGGAAGACTGTTGATCTCTGAGCCATTCAGCGCGACGCACGGAAAGACATTTACCGGTCCAAAGTCAAGTGAATCGATTCATCTGAGGGAAAGCCGGTAAAGGACGGGAATTTAGAACAGTGGGGCTGAGCAATCCAATTAGATTCCAAACGTGACTGAGGTTTGCATCGGAAGACGGGGGCCAAGGAGTGGCATGATTAAATAACTTGGGCTATAATTGGGTCAGATAAGACCTGTTGGGCTTGCCAGCTTGTCCCAGGGAAATGAGATCACATCAAATTAGGCATATCCACGGGCCACGGGGATCTACGCTGAGCTTTTGGGGATATTATCAGTGAATGTTGTGATCGGGTCTTGTATGATTGAGAGTCTTGACAAACCGTGGAATGCTCAAAGGTGAGAAGATAATGCCCGTGTTCACGAGTGATATCGCAGAAGCCTATTGAGATGGAGACGCTGTCTCTTTCATTGGGAGAAATGGAAGACCTGAATACCCTACGACCTGCCGGACTCCCACCATTACCTGCAAGGCTCCAACTGGGGACCGGGGAGGTGAGCAGTTTCACTGAATGAAGAGAGAAACTATGAGACCTCGAGTTAAAATTCTGATGGCCATTTTTGGGGCCTTGAAATGTCTTTTGCCCTGCTGGGAGCGAACCCAACATGTGTTAGCGCTTTAGCGCTGAGAAGGTTGGGGGAAGCGCTAAAGGCCGCCGGTGGCGATGCCCGGGTTTGCTGCCGTTTGTACGTTGCATTTTGGACCTGCCCTCAACCAACGGAATTTTGAATCATTGATCGCGCAGAAATTGTTTTATCGATCTTCCTCTCATCGTCCTCCATTTCTCTACACAAAATGTCCGTCGACCTCAAGAAACTCGAAGAACACCTTCAGACTAGGTCCTATGTCGAAGGGTGAGTAATGTTCTATTCAAATCAATCGAATGACGAACTTTGCTATGGTCCGTGTTTCCAAGAGCGATTAGACACCGCTATTGAACCATGCCGATTCAGTTTACCTAGCTATCTGACTGCATTCTTCACTTAATATCAACCTCATATCGAATTAGGACTGATCTCTCATTCTAGTGTCACCCCCTCCCAGGCTGACGTCCACGTATTCAAGGCGATCTCCAGCCCCGATTCTTCTTATCCGAACGTCACAAGATGGCACAAGCACATCGCCTCTTACGTCGCGGAGCACTCTTCTCTTCCTGGATCCAGCAAGGCTGGAGAGGCTTTCTTCGGCTCGGGAGCTGCCCCTGCTGCTGCTGATGCTGGAGACGACGATGATATCGATCTCTTCGGCAGTGACGATGAGGAGGATGCCGAGGCTGAGCGTATCAAGGCTGAGCGGGTCGCCGCCTACAACGCCAAAAAGGCTAACAAGCCCAAGACGATCGCGAAGGTGAGTTTCTCGTACTTGCGGGATCATATCGCCGTTCTCACAGAAACCGTCTCCATCAAAGTCCGTTGTCACGCTCGAGGTGAAGCCATGGGATGATGAGACAAACATGGAGGAATTGGAGGCGGGAGTTCGCGCCATCGAGATGGATGGCTTGGTTTGGGGTGCCAGTAAACTTGTCCCCATCGGTTATGGTACGAGGCACTCACAGCCTTCCGCGTCCCCTATCAGTATTGATCTCGTCCTTTTGCAGGTATCCGTAAGCTCCAGGTATGTCCCACTGTCCGAGATGGAACGACTTTGATGGTTGACGGGAATGTTCACGCTATCTTTAGATGACCCTTGTCGTAGGTGAATATACTTTCTCGAATTCGCGTGGAGTGGCCGTTAATGTACTGTATCAGAGGACGAGAAGGTTTCCACAGACGAGCTCCAGGAAAAGATCCAGGAGCTTGAGGATTACGTCCAAAGCACCGATATCGCTGCCATGCAAAGTTTGTTCGTTCCATTGACTATCGATGTTTTTGAAGCTCACTTCGTGCTCAGAGTTGTAGATTTTCCTATAAATATTCACCTGTTGCATGTTGTGCCCCTCTCAGTGTACCGAATGAACTTGAAGAATATCATGAATGTTGTAAACCTACAGATCCTGCCAGACTCTCCTATTCACTACAGCATAAATATAATACAGCGAGAGTAAGTCATTCAGGAACCATCGTGGCTTAACGTTTCAACCCTCAGGCCTTCGTGGTGAGATAAGTTTTTACGGAGGGCGTGCTCCCGCTGTCTTCGTGCAGCTTGTCATTATTTTTCGTAGTGCACGGCAGCGGCTTCGTCAAAATCGTTTCCACGCGTCACTGGATGCTATTGTCAACGTAAGTGCACGTTGTTTGATTGTTACGAGGTGAACACTGCAGTATCTAATCTATTTGGCAGTTCTTAACCAAAGAATGGGCTCTGCAACTGTTGACCCCCGTAACACGTCAAGATTCAATCGTGCGTCGCTTTTACACTGGAGTGGCGCAAAACGCTGGTTACGCTTGTACGGAATCCCATGCCCTTTTGGAACGGCGGCGACCTCTAAAAAGCCGTTCCAATACCTTCCAGCTCGAGAACGGCCTGAGGAATGAAATTCCCGTTATCGTTCCCACAACGGATTGACCGTCTCGTTTCTATAATAGGCTAAGATTCGACAATTACAAGCCAGAAATTCAAGGAGATCACGGTTAGTTCGTGGCTGTGGTTTGGCGCTTCCAACGCCTTTAAAGACGGGTTATCATGGAGGGGTTCCAGAACCATTCGGGATGGATTTCTCCCTCAAGCTCTTACCTCCAGATGTGCTACAGTATATTGCCTCTCTCATTGCTACCTCCAACATCCTCGACTCCGAGCGAAACCTCTTCCCGTTTCTTATGACATGCTCGTCCATCTATAACTCTCTTTCCCTCGCTGCGGCACCCCATCTTTATGCCCGGATATTTCGAGTGAAATTTGATACGGGTGCACTATTTCGCCGCGTTGGCATCTTGACCGACTCGCTTCTGGCTAAGGAACTGGAGAGGAGGTCTCGGTTCCTTGCGCGTGCTCGACGCTTCCGCCGCCGGAAATCACTCCCAATCATTCTTAGCTCGGAAGATCTTCGCGTGGCCTTGCGCATGACATTGGAGGATGATGGGTTAAACAAGGCTCATCTCCAGAGCGTGGAGCTCAAGGCCACTGTCCTGGACTTCCTCACTCAAGTATTGCGAACTCAGACCGGGGTGGAAAGGAAGGGATCCAGTAGCGATTGCTGTGTGCAGGAGAAAGATGTGGCGATCGCATTGTGGTTGTTGGTGCTGAGCTGGCGAAGAGGTATGTTCGCTTTTTACTTCGCTCTCGTTCATTGTGATGTTGAATACCGGAATTCATGGAATAGCCGATATATGTCACCTTTCCGAGGAGATGCGTCAGCAACTTCTTATATTACTTCGTCCCTTGGTATATTCCACATTAAATGTGAGTTCTCTTCATCTCATTCTTCCATTCACACACTAATTATACCAAGGAGAAACATGCCGTAAAGACCGAAATGCGGAGGGCAAGAACTTGGCTCGAAAATGCAACGGAGCAAACGGATAATGTCTCGATGCCCTCCCCACAAGCAGTGGATCTCGACAAACTGTATTCCTGTCCGCCCGCCAGCGGGGCAGCGATATTCTTGACGTTTGCTCTTAAAGAAGTGGATAGGCTTCAGGTGCCGCCACACCTGCCCGTCGATCGTGCGGCAGCTCTGTCTAGTGGACGATTCGGTCCCACTATGGAAGACTATCGAGCTTTCGTGCTGTATAGGACACCACTCTTCAACGATGACGACTCGGCCTTGTATGGTTCCTCACAAGTTACAAGGAGCTTGCGGCACGATCCAACGTTCTTTCGTCAGGAACAGCAAGTCCTTTCCCATCGTGTGAGTACCTTCTTCTATCGGCGACGACGTCCCTGCAATGATCATGGCGCAGGTACCAGTACCTCGGGCTGAGCTCGAGACGTACAACTATATATCCTCGTTTTTGGAAGGTGTCTGGGAGGGTTACTATATGGTGAGTTAGTGGCTAAACGGCCTACCTTGTCTTTCGTTATGGGATACTGACCGTCGCTTGTGGTTGCATCATTTAGACTTCGTCCTTGGATAACACATCGAACGGCTCCTGTCTATTGAAGGGGCCGAATATGGGCGAGCGTATGATGCCCGATTTCTCGTGCCGCACCCGAATGCAGGCATCCCTTTCGCTGTATGTCTCCTTGGAAGAGGAAGATCTTTTCCCGGACGATTGGCCTGACTCCCTTAGGGGTCCATGTGAGTTTAGTATGGATTCTGATGTGAGTTCCGTTGTTCCGCTTAATGTCTGCCTGATATCGTGCCTTCTGATGGACCTCCACTGGTTTATAGTTATCGTTGGAATTTTCCGGACGGTCGGTTTCATATAGGAAGCTCGCTGCACGATCCCCACGCGAGTGCCAGATGGAGGACTCAATGGCCTCTCGAATTACGCACTGTTTGATCTTAGGTCAGGTGAGTTTGAATGTCCGAGAGTCCCCTCTGCTTCCGCCTGAATTAAGGTTCTGTGTAGACCCTGGAAGAACACGAGCAAGCCTGGAATGCATATGTTTTCATAGGAACAGTGGATAAGGATGGTCTAATTACAATGCAACGCATACCGGTGAGGCCTTCGTCCGTGGTGCTTGGACATTAACTGACCTTTTCAATCATTCCGTCGAACACTGTCTTTGTAGAAATACCAAGCCGACTCGGAGGAAGGGCTGGGGACCTGGGTATTCGAAGGACATCTTCGTTTTGGTACCGCGTTGGTGGGCACATGGAGGTCACGATCGAGTCGGTCGGACCCATATCAACTTGGGGGGCTATTCAGTCTGGGAAAGAAGCTTCCGAGGGACGAGATCCCGGACTCTAGAATGATCCGTGCCCCAGGATGACAATTACTTACAGTTTATGGTAGGTAGTTGACTGTCCACAGTGGTGGCGGCTTTTGAGGCGGTTAGTAGACTCCAGTACGTGTATGACAGGCGTATGGACTATGTACTCATTTCGCTATGTGATAGAGCTATTCATATTCATATAATAGTATGTATGAGTCAATGTTCAAGTCAATATTTACGGATGCGAAGTAAAGCTCAGGGTCCCTCGCGCTGCGCATCTTTCGATCATCTAAACAGATACTTGCTGGTCAGATACTTACTGCTCCGAAATCTTACCATCGTCTATTAAGTTCTCTCAGGACAAATGACAAGGCAGGAAATTAAGGCTCTCAACTCAGACCCGAGCTGGATTAATTCCGAGTTAGTTAAGCGGTAGTGCCAGGCTTTGACCTTGCAAGGGCCACTCGAGTTTCGGAACTGAAAGCGAAATTCGTCCGGGAAAAGCCGTGCTCAATTCTTTTTCCTTCCAGGGCAAACGGTATGGGCCTGCCTCGGCAGGCATATAATGCTGGAAGAATTCAGAATTCGCTTTGAATAGCATTAGACCCGGTTTTGATACATTTGTTGCGTCGCCGCTCGCGAACTGCGCCTTGGACCACCCCTCTGCCACGAAAAAACCGGAAGATTACAAGTTGGCAATATCATGAAGATGGAACGTGCAAGCCTAGACCCGCATAATTCGGAGTCTACTGTGACTACTCTTCGTATGAGGTACTGTCCTTCTTCTCAAAAGTGTAAATGAAGGACGACGATCGATCGCTTAGCGTACAAAGACAGTTTCACCGGGATAGCATTGTGCCTGACTGGACTGGTCGACGTCTCGGGGCGGGGACTGAAATCAGCGGGAGATGAGGGAGGGCAGTAACAACATGTAGAAAGTGAACGTCAATACACCGGTATGAAAAATTGTGAACATTGAATATGGATTCGTATCAGACGGAAGCGGGATTGGTCGGAGCATGCCTGCGTCGGAGGTTCTAAGTTCAGATTAGGGTCCCATTTCGGGTGGGCTTGCATGCATTGCGCCCATGGCTATAGCTTAATTATACTACATAGAATGCAATGATATCTCGGTAACATGTCTAGAGCCTTGGGCCTCATGCTGAGAGAAGGCACACGGCGCCATCTATCGATCACTCAGAGGGGCTGCAGGGAATATGTGCTCTCTGACAGAGAGATTGGCGGGATTCGGCTTTCTCTCGTGATGGCTTTGATCCCACTGGATAGCAACACGAAAGGCAGAGCACTTCATTTCGGAAGCCTGAAGCCCCCTAAGTAACAAGGTGACACTCACTCCAGCATCGCCGGTCACCACTGAAATAGTACCCAAAGGTTAAATTCGGGCCCGTTATAGAAAAGAGGTACCAAAGGTACGTACAGTGTCACCACTGGGCTCTTGTCTGAAATTAGTGGCGTCAGTTGGGTGTCGGTGGCTTCACGGTGGCGGTAGTACGGCAGGAAGGTGAAGGTTCGACTTCGAGCGCTAGTTGGGCGCTCCGCTCCTTTCCAGGCACCGCATTATGGGCACGTGATTCTTGCTCTTTCCGGTTTTGGCTGGGTTTCGATTCGACCCTCAACGACGACGACGCCGCTGAATTCGAGCTGAAGCGTCAAGCTTTGAGTTGGCAAAGGTTAAACCTTGCAAGCTCAAGAATGTGAGACTGAAACGAACGATATCTGTTAAAGTTGATCCGATCCATGGTGAGTTTTCGTACTGTTGCTTACTCTCTGTTCTCAGGTATCTCGAATAGCGTTATCTTTGTGCAAGCCTGACCTTGCTAGACTCGATGTACACTCTCCACAGAAGATTCCTCAGGCTGCCGAAGAGCATGAAATCTCGACCTTCAACGCTCCCTTCGGCTACGCTCAGAGCCTACGCATGAAGGGCATCGTTTCGTTATGATCTCGATCCCAGGCCAGGACGGGGCAGAAACTTCCTGATATCGATTGTTGCGGTCTACCTGCAGTTGGTCTATCAATAATTGAGAGGCGTCCACTCAAATCGGGTGCGTTTCGGTGTCTTTTGTGTGGCTTATGAATTGACATCAACATCAGCACGGGACACATGCGAAGGCATTGACATTATATTTACATATACATCTTGGACTTCACAGACGGTTGCACTTGCCAGTATTGCCTGTCAATGGCTCGGCAGGTCAAGTGTCTTCGTCGTCGGCAGAACGCAGGCCACATTTCTTCCCCACTCTACAAATGAAGTCAGTACAGTCAAGATGTTATGCAGAGACTGTACCTCTTCTTGGTCCAACCTATTCCTGAGGCCTGACCAACGGCGGCCTTATTGGTCTCTATAAGCCGTATTTGCAAACTTTTACGGCGGCCTTGTTGCTCCGAAGTTTTGCCCGACGATCACAAGACCGCCGCGAGTCCCCTGACCACACCTCCCAGCGAGTTAAAAACGCCCGACCCCAAGGGACGCGATATTTGGTGAGGCATATCCCAAACTCCCCGATTTCTACTTCTTGGATGACGCGTGTCAACGCTGTTATTTTGGCAGGCCTTGCCCTTGCCAGCCAGATTCTTCTTCAAGTACGCGCATTGGGGCAACCATCTTGTGTCACATTCCAGTCGTCAAACTCGTCTTTCCCTGTCGTCAGTAGCGATTCCTCAGCTCCAATCCTTCTCTCGCCGGATGATTGGCCTGGTGTGCACCGCACTGCTCTCGACTTTGCTTCGGATATCGAAAGGGTGACAGGCGTGAGGCCGCAGCTGACGAATACCACTTCCGGAGAAGCCTCTGGTGGTGGATCTCGACCTATCATTGTTGGGACCCTTGGTCGATCCTCCCTCATCGATGCGGTGGTGAATGCGACAAACCTGGATGTGACCTCTATCGAAGGATTGTGGGAGGGTTTCATTTCGAAGGAAGTGACGAACCCTCTTCCTGGCGTGGACCGCGCGTATGTGATCATTGGCTCAAGTAAACGTGGAACGATATTCGGGATGTACGACCTTTCGGAGCAGTTCGGTACGTGCCAAGCGTCTCTTGTTTCCTGTCCATACCCTGACCTGGTTTACCTTCAACAGGCGTTTCACCTTGGTACTGGTACGTACGCGTCGTCTGTAGCCTCAAAGCCCTTCTAAAGTACCTTTTAGGTGGGCTGACGTACCAACGACTAAACACGACGAAATATTCTTAGATCCTACGGGATGCTCGCACGGCCTCCCAACTGTCCACTATCGAGGAATCTTCTTGAATGACGAACAGCCTGCCTTACAAAACTGGGCAGCAGAGAAGTTCACAAACGGCACGGGGTCGCGCTATTTTGGTTCTCCATTCAACCATCTTTTCTATGAAAAACTGTAGGTCTTGTGTTTTGTATCTAACATCTGATACTATTTCTGACGACCAATCGTGGGCTCTCAGGTTCGAGTTGATACTGAGAATGAAAGGCAACTATCTGTGGCCAGGTCAGTCGACGCGGCTTCCTATTCTGCTAGATGACTGATTCTTGCTTGTTGTTTTTCTAGCTATGTGGGGAAGGTCAGGAGCTTGAGGAGTTTCCTTTCGACCTCCTGACTGACAAAGGGTGTTAGCGCGTTCTGTGTTGATGACGAACAAAACCAGCCATTGGCAGATTACTACGGGATCGTGATGGGGACAAGGTAAAGGCCAAGTCACCGATAGCCCGAGGAGATTTATACTTATCCCATTCCTTACGCTCAGCCACCAAGAGCCAATGATGCGGAGTAGCCCCAATGAATTCCGCATTTTTGGCAAGGGGCCTTGGAATTACCACATCAACAAGGACAACATCTATCAGTACTGGGTGGAAGGTGCTCAGCGTGCTAAGCCATATGAGTCTCTCTTTACTGTTGGCATGAGGGGTGAAGGAGATTGTACGTCCCTATACGTTCTATCATCTGCCTTCCGACCTCATCTGTTTTGTTGAAAGTGCCGCTGGAGGATGGCCAGAACATCGATTTCCTGGAAGGGATTATGGACGACCAGAAGCAGCTGCTGACCGATGTTTTCAACGGCACGGACGTGGCAACAATTCCTCAAGTATGGACGCTCTGTGAGTCAATCTGACTATGTCCTTGTCGAGGACATCGTTGAAAAGATGTGTCGTTGTAGATAAGGAGGTCGAAAAGTATTATATCGGCGGCCTCAAGGTCGAGGATTATATTACCTTGGTGCGTTTCGGTGCCTTTTTTCATACTCTACGCCGCTGATTTTCGGGCTCTCAGCTCTGGCCTGACGACAAGTTGAGTCTCTTCTGGGTTGGGATTATCAGTGGTGGTGCTCATTACCTTACCCAGCTGGGGAAATGTTCATCGGTATCCAACCTTGAACGAACGAAATCGTACTGGCGGTGCTGGAATCTATTACCATGTTCGTCTCGTCGTGTCCGTCTACTTGCGCGCTCTGTCGTTGACCATAACTCCCTATACAGGTGGACTATGTCGGTGATCCTAGGAACTATAAGTGGATTACGGTGAGTTACTAATAGTATTCAAAAGCCTATCGACGGCTTCTGATACGCCTACGTGCCGATAGAGCAGCCAGATCCCCAAGGTAGAATTACTGCTTACTGTCTATCGTGACCGGATTTTGACCAAACTTCATAGATATACGAGCAGATGTCTCTCGGTGTCGACCGCAATGCAACTCGAGTTTGGATCCTGAACGTCGGCGATCTCAAGCCATACGAAAGGGAGACTGAGTTTTTCCTGACACTCGCCTGGAATTCGACAAGATGGAACCCCGACAACTTACATTCTTTCGTTACCTCTTGGGCACAACGAGAATTCGATGTGGACGACTCCGATGCAGAATCTATCGCGAACATCGTCGCCAACTTGACCCGGTTCAATGCAAGGAGGAAGCCTGAGTCATTGAACTCGACTACGTTTGATCTCTCTAACTATCGAGAGTAAGTACTCCCTGCGTACCGGACCTCTCGTATCTTCGTTGATCTCCTGCTCTCTAGAGGCGAGAACGTTGTAGCTGGATGGGACAAACTCCTCGAAGCCTCGACTGCTATATACAACAAATTGCCTGCCGAGGCACAACCCGCGTTCTTTCAGCTCGTGCACCATCCAGTTATGGCTAGCAGCAACCTCGGAAAGATGTATATCTATGCAGGATTGAATAATTTGCGAGCTTCACAGGCAAGGTTGAGTGCCAACGCGCTAGCCGATCAGGTCGAGGAGCTATTCGAGAAGGATTTCGATTTGGAAACACAGTACCACAGTATCCTCGATGGTGCGTCGTATTTTCTTTTGCTGAGGTATTCTCGTTTGTCCTAACACAGCCTCTATATTACCAGGAAAATGGGACCAGTGAGTTTTCCCTCTCGACGCTGGTGATTAGGCTGAATATGGGGCACAGCATCATGGACCAGACACGTAAGTTTTCTATCACTGACCCTTTGGGAATGCCTAGAATGACAACTCTCGCAGATATTGGGTATAGCTACTGGCAGCAACCGATGACCAACGTGTGCGTAGACACCTTCGATAGTTGACCCCCGGCCCCGATTCAATGTGATTTTCGTAGGATGCCCCAGGTTACCAAGGTCCAAAAGAGAAAGCAAGCCATTGCGGGCGTCATGAGAATCACTCCCGAAGGAATAAAAGGAGCCTGGTACAACCTTTGCATGGTTTTGCTCTTTCTCCGTGCGTCCGCTGATAATCATCCACAGGCCGGGAGACAACCAGTTCCAATGCGCCGATGGATACAATTGCGGCGACCCCAAATTAAGCCTCGACTCTTTTGATCCCATTCAAGATCGCTACGTTGACGTGAGCGCTGGCGGCCCGACCCCGTTCGAGTTTACTGTGACCAGTAATGTCTCCTGGGTCAAGCTCTCAGACACTGGAGGGTCCCTGTCGCCGGACAATACAGAGAAGAGGATTTTCATCTCCATCCCTGATTGGAATCAGGTTGGATCCGAGACGGGGGCTGCGTTGATCAATTTCACTGCGAAGGGGTCACCCAAAGATTTGATTGTACCGTTGATGCTCACTGTGAATAATACACAGAACTCTTTGCCTTCAACGTTCAAAGGTGCGTTGCGTGCTCTGCTCTTGTTACTCAAAGCTCACGGCCTTCCTCATCTGAGGTTTTGTTGAGGGAGGTGGCGTTATCTCGATAGAGGCGGCACATACCGCTCGAAACACGTCTGTCGACGGGCTTTCCTGGCGCGACCTTCCAGGGATCGGACGCACACTGTCTGGAATCACTCCTTGGCCACGTGGTGGAGCAGATGCTAACTACACTGCTGGAACTGGGGCCTCAGTGTCAGTAGTTCCATATTTTCGACATCTCGATGTTAACGCTCTTGCAGTGAATACGACTTTTACAACTTCAGAACCACCAATATGACCGTCACCGCTTATATCTCGCCTTCACTCAACGCGAACGGCCGGGATCGCCCGCTCGCATTCGCCATGCAGCTTGACAGTAACGAGCTGCAGTCCTCTTATTACATGCCCTTCGGAGACCCGGGGGCGGAACCCGCCCAGTGGAAGGGCTTCGTCGCGAACTCAATTATCAACACAAGTCTGAACTGGACAAATGTCGGTGCTGGGGCGCATACTATGAAAGTGAGGCTTTGAATCACTTCGCCGTGTTGGTGGGCTATTGAGCTAACGAGTTCAACACAGTTGTTCATGATTGAACCGGCCGTGATTGTTCAAAAGATTGTTATCGGTATGTCATGCCCGATGTGTCCTTGAAGCACAGCCAGGCTAAAGGAGATTCTGTTCCAGATACCGGAGGATTGAAGCCTAGCTATCTAGGTCCTCCTGAAAGTGTGCGCGTCTGATAAGCGGATGGGACAAAGACACTATATACCGTTATATTACCCTAAACCGCGAACGATGAATTTCTATCCAAGATCCAATCAAGAAACACTATTTGAGTTTCAAGTTGTTCTTAGCCAGTTATCTGAACCATGATGCGTGCGTGTCCGGCCCCTGAAGTTCAGACGTAGTACAGTTCTTTGTAAATCCAGTCGGTTGGCCAGCAGCTACGACTGGTTCTAATATGTACAGGAACTAGTAAGAACTGATAAGGCCAGGCAAGGAGTCTTAGTCAGGACTAGAACCCGGGTCGCCCGCCCTCGGAAATCTCCGAATCGACGTCCCTGCCATTTGAAACCTGCGCGCGTCTTGTACCACTACCACTACCACTACCACTGCCACGAACTCCCTTCGGTTATCACTGCTAATAATTTCACAATCGATGGCCCAGCTACCAGACAGCCCGTTCGGACGATTCTTCAATGTAAACACTCCTCCCACTGCAGAGGAATGTTCAGCGGTGAGATCATTCATGCGTCCGTTACAGGGCGAGCTCTCTGCTCTCGAAAATGAGATTTCTCGCCTGCAAACTCTTGTTGAAGATCTCATATTGCGACGAGATCCCATCACAAAATATATCTCTCAGCATCAGAATATCATATCACCCATCCGTCGACTTCCTTCCGAAGTTCTCTCCCAAATCTTCATTGCATGCTTGCCTACAGCTCATCACGCTACACGGGATCTCACGCAAGCACCACTCATATTCACGGTTATTAGTCGGCGCTTTCGAGACGTAGCTCTATCGACACCGCAGCTGTGGAACTCCATCCATCTCACCATACTGCCTTCCTACAACGACCCGAAGGATTTCAACACAGAGGAGTACATCGCTCGTGTTTCTCACCGGCGGGACGGTGTTAAATTATGGCTCGAGCGATCTGCCGCACTCCCTCTCTCTTTCTCTCTCGTGCTCGAGAGGAAGATTTATGAAAGTGGCGCCTTGGGTGACCTCCTCGCTGCGACCAAGCTTCTGGAAGTATTCACCCAGCATCATCTTAGGTGGAAGGATGTGTATCTGAGGGTTTCGAGGGACATCGAGATCCAAATCCTCAACCGATTCGCCTCTGATGAACACTTTCCGATCCTTCAACATTTGAAAGTGGATACTTATTCTCGCGCAGGAGACGTGATCTCATTTTACAACGAACTCGACGATGATGCTACCCTCAAATTACAGACTCGTGTTCTAGAGCGATCCCCGGCCCTTCAAATTCTACATATGCACGCACCTATACACACCTCTCCGAGTGTTCCCAGTAACCTCACACATTTGACGCTACTCTCGACACCCTCTTCTCAGGATCAGCACCTCGAAGACGACCTATTCAAGTTGTCAAAGGAAACTCCCCACCTGCACTCCCTTGCACTCGCAGCTGCATTCCTACCCGACGTGCGTTCCCCCGAGCGCGTCAACAATTCGATCGTCTTCTCAAAGCTCCACACTCTCGAGTTCCACCTTGAAACCTTGTGGTTCTACGCGGAGGCAGACATCGGGGAAGTAGCATTCACCCGGTTCTTTGATTCCATTCACACGCCGGTGCTCAGGCGGTTGAGCATCATGATACAGGAGATCGAGGATATCAGCGTCACATGGAAGTGTATACAAGTCGCGCCTTTTCGTAACCTAATATCTCGGGTTTCGGCGGGGTTGCAGGACCTGTGCTTGGACGTACCGATGGCGTTTGAGACGCTTGTCGATTGTTTGGGGAGGCTACAAGACGAGAGCCGTCTTGAATCGTTGGAGGTCCGAGAGCCTACACACGCTCGATGGATGAATATTGATTCACAACGTTAGCACTAGATCCCTCTCTCACTTATTACTCCGATGCTAATGTGGATTTTCCTGTCGTCTGCAGCTGTTTATGCGGGTATCGTTGAGTACCTTCTCCAAGCACCAACACCAAAACCAGCAACTGAGGACGACTGCTCTGGACCAGACTCGCACTTGAGGGTCCCACGACTCCCACACCTCAGATACCTATATCTGAAGGACTGGACTCGCGTGGAAACATACCCAGACTTGATCCAGCTTGCTAGCGAACGGTCACAGCTGTCCATGTTAAGTACAAACGTATGCGCTCCGTTAATGAGTCTCCGAGTCGAATTTGACGAAAGTGCGCTGGAGTCGTTCGAGTTGTTGGAGGGGTATTATCTCGAAGACCCCAGGCCCAGTGACGGTCCCAGTCTGATCATAGAGAACCGATCTGGGATGAGGAAGAGCTTGAGATACCGCCTTGGGTGCCGACAAATAACAGAGATGGAGAATCTGGGAACAGACGTGGTATTGTTATACTCTTTGTTACCTCGTATTGAGGCAATGAAGCAAGTACTAGACGATCCGTATGCAGGTATCGTCCGGCCGTTTCCGCGCTGGGTCGGGAGCGATTGAGATTGTAGTTGGGGGTGATCTGGCATGACCTTGGGCCACTCGGTGGTGCGTGCTTTGTATAGCTCTGGTCCCGTCTGTCGCGTTTGGTGGCTTGCTCATCAACAATAAGGTCATGTCTTCAGCGTGTCGTCCCATGTACATCAAGCGTTCTGAATCGTTCACTACTGTTTTGTTGCGTACTCTTGACCTTACAAATGAATTTTATAACGTGCATAGCAATAGTCTAAGTTTACTCCTTTGTCTCCGTTGTCATTGTTGAAACAAGCACCAGCATCGGTCCGGAAGTTGGTCCACCGGCGCTAAGTTAGCGCCCAATGAGAACGGCTTTTTCTCGAACCATCATTGAGAGGATTTTCAGCTCCTGCCATCAGTATCAACACTCGCACTTTTCTTTCCTATTTTTCTTGACACTAGATATAACCTGCCGAAGTCAAAGATTCACGGCACTAGGGCAGGATTAGATCTGTGATCATGTCCATGGGGAATCTTCAGACTCGGGATGTTTGGTGGTACGTACTACTGGTTCGCATTGCCGTCGTTTTTTACTCATCAAGGTTGAACGTTGAAGTCCATCTCTCCACGTTTCACAGTGCACTCTCGCTGCTTTCAACGCCACTGACTACGGAAAATTCATCTGAAGACATGCTTCGAGCTTGAAGCAAAGTTTGTAGTCCGAAGCCTTGAGAGGAAACTCACTCATCCGAACTAGCCGTCTCCCGCCTCTTTGTCAGATTCATCTCAATCTCTTGGTCTCATTCGTAAATGATTTTCCCGTGCCTCCCCACTCGAAGCCGTACTCGTGACTTCCCCCAAGACCTTCTCTGTCAGACCCAGAGTCACTGGAGGCGTAGATTCTCTCTCTCATGTTATGACTCCATGACGTATATCGATCCCGATGTGAACAAGTTGGTTTGATTTATATATGTACCCGAGGAAGACATCGCCAGAACGTATCGATCTTCCCCATCTCCCAGAAAATAACTCATTCGCCTGTAAACAACGACGATGTCCCAAGCCACCGATCCCAAAGACGCAGTCACCTTCTACGGCTTCACTCCAGTCCCTCGAGACACGGACGTCTTGTTCAAGGATCACCCAACTGCGAACCCCAACAATCCGAACCCGCAGCAGGATTACTTTACTGCACAAGATTTCCTACCGTTGCCTGGGGAGAATTCGGAACTTGTGAAGAGCGTTCGAGAGTTTGTTAGGGTGAGTGCAGTACGATGATTGTCAGGGAGGGGTGCGTTGGAAATAGAGGGGACGTGCATGATACTAGGCCTTACTGAACGTTGATTCTGTTCATTCTTCTCTTATACAGAGAGAACTGGACGAGCAAACGTACAATCACAGTCATCGGGTTTATGTCTACGGTATGTTCGTCTACCAGGTATACTTCGTCTTTCGAGACTGATAGGTGAACGCCTCCCTCCCCCTTCCCCCCATGCGATAAACAGGCGTAGCCTTGGTCAAAACCCACTTCCCATCCTGGTCCTACGATTACACGACCTACTACCTTACGTGTCTCTTGCACGATATCGGCACCGCTGAGAAGTACCTCGCAACGACTAAAATGTCGTTCGAGTTCAAGGGAGCAATCGTCGCAAGGGATCTCATACTCTCGTTGAAAGGAGCAGAGGATCAAGCGGACAGTATTTGCGAAGCGATCGTTAGGCATCAGGATATCTTCGTGAAGGGGTGAGTGTCTTGTATGGAAAGCTCGGCTCGGGGACTACGCGGTTGACCGTGACGCTTGTCTTCCTCAGAGGAAATATCACGACGATCGGGCAGATTCTACAGCTTGCGACGATTCTCGGTGAGTTGGTTTAGAAGTCTCGCTCGGTCTTGTCTTGAACTTGTACCGACCTCGTTCCTCATACGCCAGATAACGTCGGAATGTAAGCCAAAAAGCTACTTACTACCTTTCCTAATTCAACGATACTCATCTCAACTCCTTTCCCTTCGCCACTACAGCCGAGCAAACCTCATCCACCCCGACCTCATCAAAACAACCACATCCGTCTTCCCTCGGCTGGGCTGGTCAGAACGATTTGCGAGCGTCATCGAAAAGGAAGAGTCCCTAAAACCTTGGTGCCATACGACGACTTTCGAGGTACCCGCGTGGAAGCAAGGAATCAAGAGCAACTTCGCAACGGACGTGAGGGGCAATGAGGTTATGAAGCCTTTTGACTAAATCGTGGGCGAAAGGGAGTACCTAAACCTGGTTTTAGTTTTTGGTTTTTGATTCTTGCAATTATAGTGCGATGTCGGATGAACTAAGTACCGAGAATGGTCTTCCTGCTGGCAGGAGACACTCAGAGCCGCGCTAAAGTCGTCGGAGTCCGGGTACTAGGAAGCGGTAGCTATAGGAAGACATCGAATCGAGTTCCACAACTGAGGTATAAATAATATTCTCGAGAGCCACGTCTCAAAAGCGTATTAGGCTGTAGGTGAGCATGAAGCATGAGACGAAGAAGTGAGGGGAGCTCGTGGTCTCGGAACAAGGTAAGGTTTCTTCAAGTTGATACGGCGGGAAGTCTCGGGGATTCCCGAGGCTCGTTCGCTATGTGCAGATCTAGAGAGAGATTCTCTATCAACTAAGGTGTGTTGGCGTTGTAACTGCATAACGAATGTATTATGTATCTTGAATCTTGAATCTTGATAAGTAAAAAGAAAAGAAAAAAAAAAAGAAAAGCGACTCGCTGAAGTGCATTAAGAGGGAATCGAACCCCCGGCGGGTCGAACCTACAATTACTCAGCGGATGGCAACGACCCAGGTTACCACTACCCCATTAATGCTTCCATAAAAGCCTTGTAATTGAGGTCATAGCCTGAGGCGCGAGGACGAGCAAGAGAGACTGAGGGAATGGGAGTGGCAAGTAACCATGCACTCATCGATCTCCTGCATGTGCACGAGAGAAAAGGGGGAACAACACAGATCGATAGCGGTCATTTCGGTTACGGACACGGACACGGGCACTTATATCCGTTCTCCGCTTTTTCGAACAAAGCGAAAAACGTTCAATGCTAAATCAGGCGCCAATGAAGTATGTATTCGGAAGTTTCGAGAACGCCTGGGCGACGGGATTACAAGCTTGTATTACATAGAAAAAGGTATCCTACATAGAAAAACTTGAAACCGAAGGACACGGAACGTCTTTGGGAAAATGAAAAGAAATCTTTTTGAATTCAATATTCACTCGAGGTCTCGGAGGTTGTCCTTCCCCATGGGCCGCAGTCTCAGCTCGCCCACAGTTCCCGAGGCTCGAGGTACGCGCGCCCTGTACACGAAACGTAACACACACCCTCAAAAAAATAATTCTCATCATCGTCATCAACATTCCCGGGTATCCAAAGAGAAAGTCGACACATAAAAAAATTTGATCAGTCGAAACCCATCTTAGTATGTAGGGTAGGCAAACAAGTAGGTAAGACAGGTGAGGGTAACGATCTGACGACGACGGGCGTCCCTAAGCAGCAGTACTACGTACGTGGGGGGTTGTTAAAAGGACGATAGGTACGACTAAGTCAAAGAGAGAAGGGAAGGGAAGAAAACCATCTATGACACTGCTCATATCCAAAAACCAAAGAGAATAAATAACATCTCCAATCACCGATGGGGGGAGGTGGGTTTAGAGATACGCAGCGAACGCAGCGGTGGAGACAACACCAGCAACGAGGGCGACAAAGTCAACCGCACGGACCTGGAACGCATCGTTCTTCGATGATCCCTTTCCGATACCTCCGACACCCTGAGACGCCCCGGTGCTCAAGAAGGTGGCACCGCACTTGTCTGAAGCGGCTTGGAAGAGCGCGGGCATATTATGGAAAAGCGGACTGTTGGCCACTCCAGCGGCATGAGGGGTCTCGGTCGAGTACGACTGGTACACAGTGAGGATGTTCCTTGTGCAAGTGTTGCACATTGTGTTGGTATCAAGGCCGGGATTGAGGAACATGAAGGGTGCGTAGGTATCGCCCATGTTAGTGAGGTTGGTAGAATCAGTCGCAGAGAACAACTGCTGCTTGACGCTCTCTGTCAAAGCTGTGTTCTGGGATGCGTAGGTGGAGGCGCTCATGACACAGTAGTTGCCTGCATCGTCTTTTGAGCATAGAGTAGCCTTGAGAGGGTAGTAGGCGTAAACGCTGTCATAGGTGGAGATGACGTCTGCACGTTTGGCGTCGAATTCAGCTCTGCAGGCTGTGGCGAACTCTGCGAGTTTGCTGCGAATGGCAGATTCGGAGCATGGGTCGTTGTCGTTGGCGGTTGTAGTGGAAGCGCACATGGTCTTCATGGTGCTGGCGATCGACTCCTTGGTGGGTGCCTCAGTGCTGCTGCTGTTACTGTAGGCAGAGGTGGCGCCATTCAGATCAGATGTGCATTTCTTGAATGAGGGGTCGGCGTCGAAGGCCTTGTAAAAGTTCAAGCAGGAATCGCTCATGTCTGCTGGGTACTACGACGACAAAGAAAGGGATGAGCTCAACGACCCTTTACCAACAAAGCAAGGTCTACTCACCGACTGAGCCAGAACGGTTGTCGCAACAACGGAGACAATGGCCAATGTGGACTTGGAGAACATTGTTGGCGTAAGGAAAGGATAGGAACTGATGTAAAGAGCGGAGTGATTTGTCGTTTATAAAAAAACAGACAAAGAGAGATGGAGGCACTGAGTACTTGAGTTCGGGGGAAGAAAAGTTGGGAAAACGTTGACCAGGCATTTTGGGGTCTTTTTCCCTATTTCGGCAAGGAAATCATGCCAAGCAGGTGCAAATAGAAACCGTCATGTGATCTTGACATTCTGACGTTCAGGGTCCCCTCCGCACGGACCCTCTTCCAGACCGCCTGCCTCCATGTTGACATTCATTTATGCGCTCAATACACGCCTATTCCACCAGCCTGCACGAGCGCCAGAGCCTGTACTGAGAGCCGTGCTCCTTTCAGATACCCTTTTCCCCACAGAAAACTGGTACCGTTCACTGAAGTGTTTCATCCTCCCTCGATCAACTTTGCGGATGTTCCAGACGCAAGAGAATACTGTCACCCTAATCTAGCTTCGTTGCTTTGTTCGCAAGTGAAACGGAATGTCTTCTATCGATCATTCGCGCGTGTGATACACGTTTCTGGGTCCTTGTTGATTCGTTACTTTTTTGTTGCAATTGCACAGGAATGAGGAGGACGTGCGGGAGCCTCATGCCCAGCGCTACCATTCGCATCCTCAGTCTGAAAGATTCGACTGGATCAATACCTCTCGGCTTCTGTACCAACGTCGTGGTCGGGGGCAATAGCAAATTAAATACTCCGAGGCTGTAGTTACTCGCAATTTGCCCGTGTCAACACCGTAACTCTCAGATCTCAGTCATTGTCATGATCCTGTTACTACAAAGTAGACCATCATGTATCTTCAACATTCATCACCAGTGTGTGATCCGCTTGTGCACCCGCCAATCTCTCTTGAGCTCATAGTAGTCTCTCATCTGCCAGGCTCAACACACGCATTAATGGGGTAGTGGTAACCTGGGTCGTTGCCACCTGATGGGCATAACAGTCGATCGACCCGCCGGGGGTTCGATTCCCTCTTAATGCAATATCCAGACTGGTGGTTGTTTGATCTTTTTTAGTCTCCTAGTACTCAAGTTCCATCCAGAGTTATCATGCTTGTAGGCAAGTGAATAGGCAAGTACGATGCATATAAGTATAGAACCAAATTCCATCCCTTCCTCCCGGTGACACAACAATTTCAAACGTTTTAACCCACCACACGAGAGGTCATAAGCCCGACATACACATTCATATGAGCGTCTATGCTCGGTACCTCAAGTGGAGGGTATATAGCGTCAGTGAGAGAGTTAGGAGGACGGGGTCGGATCGCGGGATCGGGAAGGAGGGAACATTGTCTGGGAGGTGGAGGAGGTGGTGTCGGAAGTCCCGACCAAGAAGAACGTGAGCTCATCGACAAACCTGACGAGTTTACGCGTTGGAAGCATGTAATATGTTACGAATACGAATACGGGGATTGTCTGCGTACAAGTCAAAACCTGAACTTGTCAAAAGAAAGAGCGTGGCGAGAGAACTTTCAACAACCGCAACCCAACACATCTGTCCAACCCGTGAGTCGCCACGTTCCCGCAATTTGAGGTCCGCTCTACTCTGAGTGGGACGAAGGTCTGAGGTTGAGCAGATCTATGAATTTTCATAGGCGAGAGAGATAGTGGTGGTAGCCTCCGATTTCAGGAAGCCACAGAGTTGGCAGTTCTGGTTCGGTATTGCTGACGGTAGTCCCGGGCACATGCGTAAGTCGGCCTCAATTTGTATTCGCGGTCTCAGCTTCGTCGTTGGTACCACTGGGATTCGGGTCGGGTTGGGGTGCTGGAATACCTAGTTAGTCCGCGTATGGGAAAGAAAAACGCACCAGCACGGTAAAAAAAAGTTCCTTCTCCAAACACGTTTACTCGAGCTCACAATCGGAAGGTGATGTATGAGAAATTGGAGTCCTGAAAAATAGTTTGCCAGCGAGTCATCGATGGAAGGCGTAGCCCTTTGCTGTATCGAGGGAGAAAGAAGATTCCAGCCCTCGAGCTAGTGCCAGATTGTCGTGAGCCTTGTGAGCGGCCAGAACTAACTTGACGATGTACATGGGATCCGATACATGCTAAAAAAGCTGAAAGCTCGTTCCTGGAGTCTATACTAAACGTCGAGCCTCCAGAGAGTCGTGGTTGATGGTAAAGAAGGGTAAAGAGTGCAGGACCCGGTTACCCGGACCGGTGTCGAAGAGCTAAGCGCCCTTGAGCGCTCTGTCTCTTACATCCATGTCGGTTGCACCAGCGATACTTGAATTGCGTGCACACAAGCACACTTAGATCGAATGCAAAAGATTGCTTATAACTATTCGTTGGAAGATACTCTAGGTGTGTTTATTAACCTACATTTCGATGTTTAGTACCTGAGGAACGCAATTTTGTTCGAATCGTTCAGAAATTTCCTTGACCGGCTTGATCAGTGATTGAGGACTGGGCGACCAGCAAGTCCCGCAAGGAAAAGACTGCGTATGGAGTCTCTGGCATGAATGGGATGTCTACAAGCGTTGGTGCACCGTAGTACGCGTCGCCATCTATTACTTCGCTCCGTTGGCTATACGGCTGTCCTCAGCTGCGGTTTTGGCTATCTGCCCGGTATGACAACACACCAAACACCCCAGAGCCATCATCAGACTCTAATCGCAGCATTGCAACATGAGACCTCGTCGTCCGGTGTGTCAAGGTTCAAACTCTCATTTCGTGCAGACAAGAGTGTTGGCGACCTAGAGGAGACGCTATATACGGTATGTTCTGGTGGCATCTCTATGTACTACATATGTGACACTACTGCTTAGAAAAGGCGCAACTACAACCCAAGAGTCGTTCGAGTTCTGTAAACCCCCATGTATGCGCACCACGACAGGAAGCACTACGCATGACCCATTCCACACACTCCACGACAAGCTAGGAAGGAGGGAGTGGCACACAGTGTTACATCTAGCTGTAAGAGAACCAGACGTACGCGTAATCGCTCGAGCCTACCAACTAAACAGGAGAATGTGAGCTCCGGAGCTACCGACATACTCGCCCCACGAAATCTCTCTCGAGCTTCCTCCTGACCTTGGGCTTTTCTATTCCGTTGCCGCATACGACAACCGTCTACCGATGGCTTAGTACTCTGCGTATTTCCGGATCGTGGAGGAAGGTAGTAAGAGGCGGGGCGCGACGAACTGGGGCTAGAGGTGAGGGGGAGGAGGGACAGCAGACAAAGTTCCGGGTCATCGAGTAGTATTGTGGGGGGGGGGCGTTAGAATGAATGGGGTACTGCGGCGACATCCGAACCCATCTTGAATCGAACGAGCGACCCTTCGAGCATCGGATAGTGCCGGTATCTTGGACAATATTTGCCGCCGCAAATGGACGCAATGTGGTAGAGGTTTTGGCGCCGTACAAGGAGAAACCTCATTGGTTTGTCGTCTTTTTTTACGTCCAATGGCGTCGACATCTTCTTCATCGGTCCAAGAGAGGTTTTCTCGGCTGGTCACCCGCGCGAAAACAAGCGCTATCACCCACCAGGTTCAGCTCATACCGGCCTCTGTGGAGCGGGAGAGTCTTTACATGTCCTTCGACGGTCTATTTTTGGTTACTCGAGCACAATTTACTCACCCGCTTTTCATAGGTACAACCTAGGTCCACGCTCGAAAGCCCGGGAAAGCTCCTTTGGAAATCTCCGCGATCTTCCATGGCACTTGTCCTCATAGCTCCATCCTTGGAGACCGATATTTTGCAATGACGGGGACGATGCTGACGTTTGCTTAACAGTCACTGTCCATCAAGTAGCGAGCCGCACGGAGGCCACACACGAGTTCACCAGAATTCCTGGTGTACAAAGAAACGAAATGATTGTGCCCTAGTAAGAGTTTTATCTACTCTTCGGCAGAGGTACGAGTTCCCTATAGGTTGTCAATGGCTTGAAGCATGCGGTTAACATCCACTTGAATTTATTGTTCACACGAATTGACATCTTCCAAGTAGCGCGCAGGCTGAACGTTTTGGAGTGGATATGCCGGGAGACTTGTGGGTTCAAATCAAAGTTCGATTCGAAGTAGTTCTACTAAAGACTCATCATACAGGTGTCAATGGGGAGTCAAGCGGACTATTGGATGGCGTGCACTTCGAGATCCGGGTTAAGATTCTATCGCTTTCATCCAAGCCACGAAAGCCTGGTGATCACCCAACAAGCACTGGCACAGACAGGGTGCAGGCTCGAAGTCCATCTGGAGGATTGGCAGGAGGTGAGGCTGACTTCGGTAACGACAGGCATTAATTAAAAGGTCGCCGCTTCACCTGGCGTGGCTTTGCCCTCGTGAGAGACTAACCGTAAAATCCACCAAAACTCCCCGATCACTGACAGACCCGTGGGGTAGAAAAGACGCTCAACACTTCCCCGCATCGGTCATGCGTAATGCAAATGGTTAGACCGATTCCCTCCTGGTCATTGGAGTGATCTGTGGGAGGTCAATTTTGATATCGATAACTATTGTCTTCGCGTATGATGCCTGTGGCGCAGAGACGCGACCCAAAGCCAATGAGATGGACGGCCTCCTCGACCGTCAGAACGGGTCAGTATCCGCCATCACGATCCCATCTTACCGTAGGGTCCACTGGCTCAGGTTGATTTCTATTCCAGCTTCGCGGTTCGATTTGAGCCGATAGCATTGATTGAGGGTCCCCGATAAGAAGATGTATTTTGGGGGAAGGGATGGTGGAGTTCGTAGGAAAGTGAAAAGCACTCAAACCCCTCTAGCGAGGAAGGACTATGAATCCCGTCAAGATAGGCCAAAATCTGCTGGGGAAATCAGACGTCACCAGACATCAAACATGGAATCTTACTGGTGGATACAAACTGATGACCAGGCTGCTAAGCCTTTCTGCGCGCTGCGGGTGGGGAGAATTTATCTCGACATGGAATAAGGAAGAATGCATATGACACCTCACTTTTTGGTAAGTGATTTGGCGCCAAACGTCTAGAATCAAATTCAGTAGCAACATTCTTCTAAACGTCGGGCATCGTAATTTTCCGATTTCCGGGTTCGCTCCCAGCTGAATTAGGTGATTTCGTGAGTTTCTTCGCGATATATAAACCCTCCCTTTGACTGGACTGATTCCTCACTCTCAGCCCTCTCTCTAGCTACGCTCGAGAACCAAGTTTGAACAAGCATGTCTCGCGATCGTTACGTCGTCAAAGGACCACAGGGGGTTGCTAATCGCCTCGAAATCAACGACTTTATCAAGAATAAAGCTCATTTCTCTCTTTATGTCCAGGCCCTACGTGAGCTACTCCCGTGCTTTTACGCATACTGTAGCTCTGGCTAACATACGATGACACCAGAGAAACTTCAGCAGAAGGACCAGAACGAAGTCGACTCGTTCTTTCAGATCGGCGGCATTCATGGACTCCCTGCAGCTGAGTGGGACCCTCCTCGCGGCCCCAACGAAGAAAAACAATGGGAAGGCTACTGTACGCATGGGGACGTCCTTTTCCCGACCTGGCATCGACCTTACATGATTCTCATGGAGGTAAGCTGTTGAACTGTACGACATACCTGTTTCCGTTGATTGACCCCCTCTGCAGCAAGCTATTCAAGGGGAAGCTATGAAGATCGCCGAAACATACACATTCGAAAAGGAGCGCTTCAAAGAAGCCGCTCTTAACCTGCGTCAGCCTTACTGGGACTGGGCTGAAAACTCGGTACCACCAGCAGAGATCATCTCTATGGACCGGCTCACTATCATTGTATTTAATGGGGAGGAGGGTTCTGTTGCCAACCCATTTCGAAGGTATACGTTCAACCCACTCGTGTCGTCCTTCAAGTTCCCAGAGCCGTTTAACATGTGGCAGACCACTCTGAGGCACCCGAGGGATGATACGGACCCGTACACTACGGAGAATATCGATGAGCTGAGAAGGTGGGCCTTTGGTATTTGCTAGAGACGCCGGTTTCAATGCTGAAACTCGTTTCTTCCCAGTTGGATGGAGAGGGCACAGACCGACATCCGAGACAAGACTTACATCATGCTTACTCAAGTTCATACTTGGCCCAAGTTTAGCAACCACACTGCGAGCGATTACTCGAAGGACACCAAACACACTCTGGACGATGGCCCCATGAAGATCAGAGGCAACAGCTTGGAAGCGATCCATGATGCCATTCACGTTAATATCGGTGGTGATGGACAAATGGGTGATACCACTGTGGCCGGTGCGAACATGCTTACTTTGCCCTTCAAAGCGGTTGACTAACTTGACCTCCGGCTGGTTCAAGGCTTCGACCCGATCTTCTACATGCATCACGCACAAGTGGACAGGTTACTTTCCATATGGGCTCACTACAATCCTGATGTCTGGGTCACTCCTAGTACTTCGCGAGAGGGTACTTGGACAATACCGCAGGGCAGCCCTATAGACAAGGATACAGGTGAATTCTTCTCGACGCTACATAGCACTGTCGAGCTCCAGTTCTGTCGCTCAAATGCCTGAATAGATCTTACGCCATTCTGGAATGCCCAACCCAGTTATTGGACATCAGCGAAGATTATGGACACCGCTTCCCTTGGGTACACATACCCAGACTTCAACGAGCCCCTTCCTGGAGAACCATCCGGACCGTTACCGACAATTATCGCCGAGAACATCAATCGTCTCTACGCGGGAGCTACTTTCAAGTTATTGTCTCGGACAGCGGCAGCAGGATCTCAGGATAGTGCGGCTAAGTCGAGGGTCTGGGAATGGACCGCCCGCATTCATACCAAGAAATATGAGGTTGGCGGTAGTTTCATTATTCCCCTCTTTGTGGGTAGCGTTCCAGAGAACCCCGAAGAATGGTTGACCTCTGAGAACTTTGTCGGGGCGCATTATGCTTTTGTCAACAGGCAAGCTCCAGTGTTATTCGCAGTGATTCTTCGGGTGACCTTTTTGCTTGAATACAGCACGCCAGAAAATTGTGGTAACTGTCGCACACGACTAGACAACCTTATTGAAGGGTTCGTCCATCTCAACGATTCCCTTCTTAACCGCTCGGGACTAGAGTCGTTGGAAGCGAGCGACGTCGAACCGTATCTCAAGAAGAACCTTCACTGGCGGGCTATCAAGGTTAGCATTCTGTTTCAGTTTCAATTTGGTGTGAACTAACACGTCGCGTCTACCTTGTTTAGGCTTCGGGCGAACCCATCGAGCTAACTCGGCTCCAATCCCTCGAGGTTGAGGTGGCTGCTACACGTCTTTCACTACCACTTGGTGCAATGTTCCCGATTGCTGAGGAGACAATAAGTTATCCTGGAATCACTGAAGGAAAACAAGGGGGTGCGAGAAGCGCCGAAGTGTGAAGCTCTGGATCAGTTTAAGCGTCAAAAGTCCTATACATCTATGCAAACTCTTACTCTTGAAATGTACTACCTCCCTTGAATGATGATCATATGTACACCAGAAGTCAGACATTGTGTTTGTGCTGTATTAACCAGGCAGATCAATGCACGGTGTGATATACTTATGGGCTCAACAAGACACCAGCTTCAATACTTAGGAATTTGAACAAGGATGATCATTGACAGATTGTAGACAGTGAACTTGTCCCGGTCAAACAAATATAGGTGACGATCCGAAGAGCCCAGAACATCTCTTGTATCACAGGCCTTGAAGTCCAGACTCCACCTGTTGTGACGTTGTGGTGCCCTGTGGGTGTAGAATCGGCTGAATCGCCGCAGTACCAGATAAGGCAAGAATCATCCCTATCTACCCGCGTTCCTGGAAGATTCGCAATTCAGCAGTTCCCTCGCATCCAGAACAAGCTAAGGGCCTGTTCGGGTCGCAGGCTGAGGCCTGAGACCTGGCCCCGCTGTGCCTAAATTTGGACCTTCGTCAACCGGAGGCTCCAAAACCAAGCCTACGATCCAAGTCGCCACAAGAAGAAGAGCTACCAGGAAGTTATGGATAGAAAAATACTTGTCAAGTCGATTTCAATCTGAGTAGTGAGCCTAAAGGGACCAGGGATGAAGGCATTAATGCACGGCGGTCGATATTTTACACGCTTGACCCGCAGGGATTTCGATTTCCCCTCGATGCGATTTGCGACTCTCTGAGATTTTTTGCATCGTGGGTATGAGACAAGTACTGGTACCAGTAGCTAGCATTGTATGGAGGAGGTATATCCGCGTACGTATATATGATAGACAGGACCGAAGAGATGCGTATAAGTATAGGCTCGAAAATAAACAACAAGTATGAATATCCATTCCTGCACCCCTCCTATGAAACAACTTCCAAATACCCAGAACGAATTACGGGCGTTGAATGGGCCAAACACAACTGAGTTATTTCCACCTAGTGTGGCGTTGTGGTACCATGTGGGTGTAGTATCGCCGCACTTCCAAATACGGCAAGGAGGATCATCGATCACTACCCGTTCGCCCGGACACTCGCAAGTTGACGGTCCCTTCGCATTCAAATCAAAGTGATTTCATATTTCAATCGCTGAACGCGCCACTAGAAGAAGTACCGCAAAAACGTGATGGATGGAAGTTGTCAAGTCGTTTATAATATGAGTGTTGTGACAAGGCTACCATCAGTCCCAGAAGAAATACGATCGCAGGCATTAATGGGGTAGTGGTAACCTGGGTCGTTGCCATCTGATGTGCGTAACAGTCAATATCTATACGCTCGACCCGCCGGGGGTTCGATTCCCTCTTAATGCAATCTCCATTGTTGACTCTTCTTTTTTTTTACACGTTTCCGAACAGTCCATGTATCGTCACGCATCTAGATACGTAGATAAGTAGCTAGCATTGTATGAAGAGGTATATCCATTGTCAAGTGCGTACGTATATATGATAGACAAAAACCGAAGAGATGCATATAAGTATAGGCCCGAAAGTAAGCAACGCAACACGAGTATAGATATTCATCCCTCCACCCCTTTCCTCCATTACGAAACAACTCCCCAAACACCCAATCCACCGAAAAACATACCAAGCGAAGTCATTAGCCCAACATACACAACCGTATGTACACCTATCCTCGGTAACGCAACCTCCGAATGGAGTATGTACAGTGCAAGTTGTAGGAGGATCAGTAGGAACACAGGGAGCGGGTCGGGCAAGGAAGTGAAGGTGGTTTTAGAAGCCCCCGCCAACACGAGCGTAAGCCCCATCGATAGAAGTAACGAGTTTACGCGTTGCAGGCATGTTATGAATATCGGGATTTTCTGAGGCACGTAACCTGAGCTTAGCAAGGAAAGAAAGAAAGGAAAGAGCGCGAGTGGACTTACGACGAAAGCGACCCCGTAGACTCTCTCCAACTCGTCTCGTTCTCGTAATGCCATGAGCTGTTCGAGGTCCCTCTCTACCTCAATTTCGACGAGTTGTGACGATGGTCCCAGGTTGAGCAAGTCCATGGAATCTCTCGAGTGCGAGAGATAGTGGTGATGTTGGGATCCTCCGAGTCCGGAGAGTAGGGGTTGACGTTCTGGATCGCTATCACTAGCAGTGGGGACACGCGGCAGTCGGCCTCGATTCGTGTTTTCAGCCTCTGTGGGTGTAACGTCGTCGTCGGCTGCGGCATTGGTCTCGCTGCTACTGCTACCAGGATTTACGTTGGTGCTAGCGGTAGCGCCGTACCCTTTGACCGTTCCGGTATCCCCTCCTTCTCCATCTCCTAGTCTCGAACCACCACCACCGACGACATCCCTCAACGCCTTTACTCTCCTCATATCAACCAACACATCCTTGTACGCTTCGATAGCACGATACCCCTGCCATACGCCCGCAACAGCTTCGAACAGTGCCCACCCAAGACCGGTCCACCATACGCGAACGAAGGCGAAGCTTCGGTACGCAGGTGTGGGTGTGTTAGGAGGAGGTACACCCAGCAATTGAATCGCAGCCACCCGCATCATAATTGATAGTGTTGCGTATACCAATGAGGATACTACGACTGCCGCTGTAGTTGTGGCGGTCGTGATGGTGAGTTGAGGACGATAGTGCGGCGGTCGTGTCAGGTAAAGGATTGCTCTCTTCATAGCCGTGCAGAACCACGTTGAGATTGTGAATATGAAAGGGTTGAGGGTGTATGTTATTGTGTATATGCCGCCTGAGATGAGAATTTCTGGAATTGGGAATGGGAGATTTGGGGTATAGGGTGGCTCGGGGCGGTCATGGTTCGACGGGAGGAAATGCGGGACGAGTGCGAAGAGTATGAAGAGGATGAGAAACGTAAGAGGTGCAAGAACGTAGAGAGCCAATAACCGGGGGTAAGAGCCTGTATAAGGAGAGTCAGTCAACGATTCACGGCTCACAGGTAAAACGTACCAGCGTAAAAGCCCTCCTCTTCCAAATCCATTTCGAGCTCAGTATCAGATCCAGGATCAGAATCAGAGCTCATACTCCTCTCATCTCCATTCCCATTGGTATCGTTCTCCTCGTCGACCCTGCTCAACAGTCGCTCTGGGAGTCCCACAGACGTATTCGAAGTGAACCGCTGTAATCCCTGTCCATATCCGTGTATGTTGGACGAAACGACAGGCGAATTTGACAAGTTGTCCACATCCGAGACCATCGTTGCAGGGTGTATATTGATATTCAAGTTTTCCGGACTATCCACAGGTCGCTGATGTTGCTGTTGACTACGAGCCCATCGCGCAGCCGTGACGGCAGCCGTGTCAACGCCTAGTCGAGTCATTTTCTCTTTTTCTGTTCTTGTATTTGCGTGTAGTTGGTAGAGAAAAAAGAACGTTCCAGTGTGCTAGTACTGTGTGGAAGCGAAGGAGGAAGCAGGCATCGTGGGTGGACCGTGGTGGTCTCTGCCAAAGTAGCGTCTGACGCGATCACGGTCGGCTTAGCGCTAAAATCATGTCATCCCGTCATCGCCTACGCCCGCTGAGACGGGTGCAGTTGACTTTTTTTTAGCCACCTTCTCAGTCAAACTTGGGGCCGGAATTGGAGAAGATTCTGCGTATTCCAGTCAAGCACAAACGTTCTTCCATGACCAAAAAATCAGGGTAATGGAGTTGTATGTACTATACTGTAAGGGGGCCTATTCGGACTCTAGAACTGAGTTCAAACTTGATTTTATGTAAAATGAAATCCTCCGAAGGAATGTCAAAGCTGTTCACTCCCGCTTCTCCGCCGATTTCCGACATTTCACCGTGCGTAGAGGCTCTGAATTTTCCCAGCGAAAACTGTTCTCGTGGTTTCACTGAAGTTCGGCGCTCGTGTGATCCAGTTTCAAGCACTATGATTGGGGGCCAATCGATGCGGTTTTCGGCAAGCATGAGAGTCCTTGAATATTGAAAAGGAGTCGAGTCTCAGCCGTCTGGAGTTCGGCGAACACTGGGTCTGTCGCTGAGAATCTCAAATAATGCTGCCAGAGGCCTAGGGGAAGCCAGTACTAGGTGGCATGATTAACCCTCAATAGCCTCGGACATCGTCTTCGGAATGTCATGTATCCACACATCTCACGAGGGATCCACCCCACCCAGTAAAGACGAGGCGAACCCGCACCCTGAGAGACTCAGGAGAGGCAGGGGAGGGAGAGAAAACATACAGCTAGTGAGTTAGTGCAGATACATACAGAGAAAGGAGAATCTACACTGGCAGGTGACCCCACCGTTCGGGGGTGGACAGACGCTTCAAAGCTACCTGGGCACTCCGAGACTTGAGTTTCTTCAGGAACCAGCGATCACGACGCGCTACATCTGGCACAGAAAAAGAAGGAGATCGGTCAAAATGTCACGGTACATACTCGCATAGTAGAGAGGCCCCGAGCCACCGTCCAGGCCGGGAAGGTGTAAAGGTACCCCTTTGGCCGTCTTCTTTCCTCCCTTTAACACAGGATGAGTATGAAGTCGGTCACGATAGGCTTTGAACCTTGTGAATGGCATGGTGCTTATGAACCTACGAACTGTCCTGCAAAGGTTACAAAATCATTGAGCTAGCGGCAAGTGTGGATAATTTTAGCGAGCTAAGCGCAGAGTCCTCGAAGGCGTTTCCCCTATCTTTCAACCCAGCGAGAACGAAGATTCATAGCACTTGAGTCCGGTTCCCGGTTCAAGCAGACTCTGAGAATGATTGAAGCTGAAGGTCGATGGGTGAGTTGGTTTCATTGTAGAGATGTAGCTGAGTATTAAAAGTGAGGTATCTCGGAAGCCCGAGGCTATGAAAGATCGACGGAGAGAACCTTGTTGAGGAGGTCAGTAGATACAGTAGTAGACGAAGAGAAAATAAGTAGGTGACGGTTGACAATCCCGATCGGCAAAATCCGAACAACTTGCACGTGCAATGCCCCTAAATACTGGACATCAATCGACACGACGTTTTGAACTCAGACCACCATCATCTCCAGCTACCGATGTCGTCTACGGCCTGTACACGCTCAAATTGACCTACTCACTGTCCTATCGACAACATACAAGCCGAGGCAAGATGACGCGAGCGAATTGATTCGTATTCTGGGCTATAAATCCAAGTTGGTGCCGGTGAGTTCTCAAACTCTTCAAACCAGATTTCGAGTCTGTACCATTTAAAAGTCAAATCGTTCTATCATCCGCCGCTTTTTGCATGCCTGTTCCGATTGCGCCCTCCGGCTTACGCAAGTTGAACAAAATTCACTCAGACTCGTCGTTTTGACAAACAACCCCGAAGCTCAGGTTGTGTTCGAAGATGAAGGATCGATCATGTTCCGAGTCATGGACTTGATTTTGTTCATTGTTTTCCAGGTCCAAGAGGTCCCGGTAACGTTTCGCCGTCCACGGACGTAATCTCGTGTCGAGGATGAGGTCGTTCGCCTCTGAGTCAGTTTCGCTGCCCCTAACTATCCGCACTATTAATAATTAATCTACTTCTCGCTCTGTTGATACAAGAAACTCCCGACATTATCAAGCAACAGCTCGACATGGATGGTACTCGGAGGAAAGCATCGCGCGTGTACAAGTGGCTTGAGTCACACAGATGCACGGGCTGAGGGAAACGACGCTTGTGGTCGAGGAGGTCCGAATTCCTCTCCCCAGCTCGAAGCTCGAATACACTTACAATTTCAGGCTCGTTCCGGATCTCCGTTCTGCTTCTGACTGGTCCCTGAATGTCTACCTTCGGACGCGGAGACCACTACCACTACCACTATTTCTCGCACCCGAGATGATATATGGATCTCAATCTCGGAGCATAGTCGCACCTTGTCGAAGTTGTGCCAGGGAGGGAACAAGACAAGTTGGAGATGGCTTTGGGAGCTACCGTCATTGTGAGTCATTGTCAAGTCCACTTACGCTCTTTCCATGCTACTACTTGGCTTCTGACAACTCACGTTGGATCCTGATATTGAATTTACTTATATCCCTAACGTCTCGATTCGTCTACATCTATCAATGCTAACGCTCGTCCTGACCGGGCTTTTAACGCCATCACCTCCAAATTCCCCCCTCCCCCCCGGCGCCTCAGTAATCCTACCCCTGTACTGTGCTACGAGGGAGTCAATTCTGGATAGGGTTCTTGGTGTGGTGATTACAGAAGCCGGAGGTATATTCTCTTTCAATTGCCTGTTTCGTGGACGCATCTGATCTTGGCTTTGGGCTGGTCGGCAGCTTTACGGCCCCTCTTCTTTCCCGTTTTTTCGCGTCTGATATGAAGGAAATGCTCTCAAAAAACGTCGCAAAGATGGGAAACAAGAACATGCACACCTTATTGAATAACTGCCTTACTACCACCGGGTCCGAGGAGGCATGGCGGTGTCTTGAGCCAGCTGTTCAGCGATCTTCCGAGCGCTCGTACTCTCGTCTTTATTGTTCAGCAGCTCATTATATCGCATGAACCAATGTTTGGGCCGAGGCATCGAGCAATAGGTGGTTGGACTGGAGTAAAGTTGTGAAAAAAGCCGGGCGTTTAGCGTTTAAACGAAGATCACTGTTCACGGCTCCGAACCGTGAGAAATTCGGCCATAAAATTTGAAGTCCGGTAGTAAGGTTGGTAGCACACCTCTATCTGAACCACGTCCTCAAGACTCAAGGAACGCGTTCACTCTTCCTACCATACGCAAGAAACATGAACGAAATTTTTTTCTTCATATATTGATCAGGATTGGGATAGCTATGAGGGAGCTTCCGTCAATGACAGCCTTGTCCCCATAGATTCTCTGCATCGCTGGAAGACACCAAGGTCTGTTACCTGACCTGCGCTGAGAAGGCGAGGATATCGACCAACGTAATTGGGTATCTATAAAACCTAACTAACGCACTATATCGCTCGGAGAAAGAGCTGGTACGCGTTTTTCGGTCCCGAAGGCCGTAGACTTGGAGGACTCCTGCAATAGCGACGGGTCGGACGACTTCGGCGAGGAAGATACGGAAACCCCGCACCTTCTTGCTGTCCTTTTCAAAGGGGACTACCCCCGAGTTAAGACGACGCTCCACCATGGCGAGGGCACAGATTTTTGGTCGCCCTCGCCCCGGAAAACCCTGCCCTGGCATCACTAACAGGCGCCTTGCAATGGAGAGCCGATTCAATTTTACTCATCCTCCAAAATCTGGGGTAACTCTCTCGGGGAAACTCTTGCTTCCATTCAGGTCACAATCGGAGGTTGGTGGTCGCCCCAAGAGCGCCAGGATAGTTGGCAGTCCAACTGGAAGATTGAAGCTAGGTTAGGCTTTACCCTCGTGAGAAACCATCTGCAAAACCCGCCAAAACTCCTCGATCGCTTGCACCAACGAGGGGTAAACAGACGCTCTACACTTCTCCGCATCGGTCGGTACTCTCCTGGTCATTGGAGTGGCCCGTGCGAGGTCAATGTCGATATCAATAAGTATTGTCTTCGCATATGCTGATTGGGGCGCATCTCTGCGCCCCAAAGCCACCGGAATGGATGACCTCCTTGACAGTCAGAACGGGCCAGTATTGGTTTATCCGCAGTCACAATCCGCTTTTACCATGTCCCATAGGCTCAGGTCGGTATCCCAGCTTCGCGGCTCAATTTGAACTGATAGACATGCACCAGGTCACAGGTGTGCCAATCATTCCGGTAAGTAAAACTCTATACGGTGAGCGAGTGGCGCGTTCACCATGGCCTGCAAATTGCTTCCCCGGAGGCAGATGCTGAGGCCCTGGGACGGATCTCAAAATAACAGTTCTAGTTAGGACTCCGGGGTTTTGCACCTCCGTCACCCCGTTGGGGCGAAACCTTGGAGTAGCAGACGGTTGCCGAGCAGGCTCAAACCGACCAGAGGCCAGAGACCAGAGGCCATACCAGCCAAGTGGTATATGCAACTTGAGTTTCTGTTAATACCACTCGAATTTCGGGGAGGTTACTTGATTCCGGGGTTACCGTTGACGAGTCCCATCAGTACAACTTTCTGCTCGCTGTCTGTCAGTATCAACAGCGCCCATTACATGGTTCTGTACCTTTCCCGATATACATACAGCAGCTCCTTTTGATCCAGGAGTCAGAAGTCTGGATTTCGAGGTGAAAGGGAAGTGAAAAGGAAACTGTATATCGGGAAAGTCACGGAACCTTGTGACGGGTGCTGCTGTTGCACTGTCTGGACGAGTATAAAGCATCTCTGGCGAGGCGACAACTCAACAGGCCACAGACTTACAAACATCTCATCCTCCGCTTTCTATCATGTCTTCGGTACGATCGAGAATCTTCACGACACTGGTTTACATCTTGTCTGATACCCATAGTAGATCAGCCATATCCACATCAACAACGAGAAACACAGCGGCGCGGTCGACGTATACCACAACCCAACTTCGAAAGACATCGCGAACTTTGCGGCCGGGATTGACTTTAGGAAAGTCAAGACGCTCGCCGCTGGCGAGGGTAACTTTCCGTGCGAGGCGAAGGGCCATGTGGTGATCAAGCCTCAGCTCTTCCCGCAGGTCGCCTGTCACGCCGTCTTCCACGACGACAAGACGCAGATCTCGAACACGAACCCCTTCGGCGAGGATCACATAGTCTTCAACGAGGGGGAGCACTCCTTCACTATCGAGAACCAGCTTAAAGTGGATCTGCACGTCAAGTTCACCCCGCCCGCCAAGAGCTCGCACTCGGACGACAAGGCGTACGTCGGGTCGTTCAACGGTGCAGACAACCTCAAGAAAGGTGACGTGGGGAAGTACGGCGCAGATGGCCACTACGCCATTCGCTCTACAGTCGATCCCAACCCGGCTAACGTCTTCGCCATCGATTTCGTTAACAACAAGGTCCACATGACGGCAGGCAACCCGTCAGGTGAGATTGCCATCGCCTTGCAGAAGGCGTGAAGAATCGCAAGTGCTCACTGGTACTCCTCTCAACTTTCTCAGTCCTTTTCCAATTGCTAATTGTGCCGCTAGAGATAGTCTCAGGCATCATTACGTCCCCCAAACTTGCTCAATGGTGTCTTGTGTCAATAAGAAAGTCTCAGTCCCCACATCATACACAGGTCGATCCCTGGGTTCCATTTTCTCGACTCAACAGAAAATTCGTAAATCTACAAAAAAAAATTGCGCCCGTCCTCGTGTACTTGTAGTTCGTGATTGTTTGAATTGGATTGTAAATCGTTTGTGACTCCGAATGGACTCCACCCGCGGATATGTCCTCCGCGAGCTCGAAGTGACGATGTGAGGCCGAGTGAGAATTCAGAGAAAATCTTATGATCTTATAATCCTTATCTTACATACAATAAAGCTCAACACCGGACTGAGTGGCCGACTCTATTGCATTCCCGCCTGTCCCAGTCAGGAGTTGCCAACTGATCCACGAATGGAGAGCTCAGCAGCACTTTACTATGCTACAAGGAGCCAATATTGGATAGGCCGTTTTTTGTAGTTTGGTGTCGTAATTACAAAAATCGAAGGTATGTTCCCTTTCACTCGGTTTCGTGGACGCGTCTGATTTGGCTTTGGACTGGTCAATAGCCTTTCGGGTTCTCTTATTTCGCGTCTTTTGTGTATGACATGAATAAAATGGGAATCAAGGATAGACATACCCTTTTGAATAACCACCCTACTAACATTGTCATCGAACAAGTGTGTCTCAAGCCAGTCGTTCAGCGATTTCCCGAATGTTCGCACTCTCGTCCTTACAACCCAGCAGCTCATTGCTCTACATGAGTAGATGTTTGTGCCCAATTATGAAGGGGTAGGTGGTAAGTCTGGAGTAGAGATGTCATTCTGAGAGCAAAGTCGGGCGTTCAGGCCCAGTGAAAACGAACATAAATTCAGGGACTTTCAGGGCTATTGTCCGATATTACCAGATATTTAAGTGTGACGTGACGTTATTTTGAATATTCCTAGCTATTCTCCTGTATTCCGGGACACGATTGTTCCCCGACAACGGCATCTTTGAGCGTTCCTAGCTATTCTCCCATATTCCAGGACATAACTGTCCCCCAGCAACGGCATCCTTTGTTTGAGCAATACAAACAAGGCTCGAGGCGACTCAGGGTGGGTCTAAGGCAAGCTCACCATTGTATTGAGCCCAAGGTACCCACGTACCTGTTCATGAGATATTCTCTGATATCCTCCAGAGATCATCCCAACTTAGCTAGAATCTGGTATAACAGTTGTCAGTGCCAATAGATGGAACTTGTCTTCACACTATCCCGAGTGATGGTACAGTTAGTCCACCAATATCTGAGAGCATTGAGAGGTCCGGTGAAATTGAGAAAAAAATTGAGACCAGTATTAGTGGTAATTGTCGTTGTCATTGTCAAAATTTTGGTTGTCGCCGGCGCCTATTTTCACCATGGGTGATTATAAGCGCCGGTGAGCAGCTTATCCGCACGCAACTCAAAATTGTCAAATCCGGACACAGCCACCTGCCAGCTCACTCTCTTCAAGACCACGACCATCCTACAATTTTATTTTCAGTATCAGTAAGTTCATACCCTTCAATTTCCTGTTTCAATATACCGACCTTATTTATCATGATATTCAGAAGTAGCATTCAGCTCTCAGATACAATGTCAATGAATATCTATTGTCAAGCCCTTTGGATCAACTGAAGACAGCGGCCGTGTGTGCATGCACAAAGCAATTTTTAAGGCTCTTCGGGGTACGTGTAGCTGTGCTGTCTCTGCCAGTCTCAGAGTACTAACTCACATTTCACCATCCCATAGTTATTCTCTGCCTTGGGCATGCCACGCAGGCAGTGTATACAGTCATAGTAGGCCACCTTCTTTTGAGCTCAGGTAAGTATATCCTCTTTCTTTTACTTAACATCCAGGTAACTAACGACATCCATGACAGAAATTCTTTTGTGAATCAATGCAATGGCGGGATCTGTGGTACCTATCTCTTGTTGCTGGTTGGGCTATTTAGTATACCTCTCATGTACCATTTGATGATCCACGTAGTCACTTGTATTACTGTTGTACTGTATAATAGGCGTCAATTTCAATCAGATTGATGTAAGGGTCGTGATTTCTGGGCACGAATCCAGTCACGGAAGGTGTGAAGTGATGTGGAGATGAGGGGAATGAGGGTGGAAATAATGGATAGCCAGTAAAACCACAAAGCCTTGGGGTCCTTGACTGGGTTGGCAGAAAAACTCGTATCCTGGACTCAGGACCATCTGAACAAGAGTGCAAGGGATGAGAATAGAGGGAAGACAACAACTATAAGTTCCCGACAAGTAGCCGTGAAGATGGAAGGAGAATACTGCGAGCCTCCAGCGAGCAGTATTATGAAACAAGGGGTCCTTTGGGTAACGTGGACAGTTGCTATTGATCAAGGTTCTATCCAGAGACCTAAACCAACAAAGGTTGCACCTGTAAGATGTGATGTGTGATTCACAGAGACAGTTAGTATGTCACAGACTTGAAAGAATACTCAGCTAATAGAGCTTGATAGACATTTGACTGGATAAAGAACAATACAACCGAACTAAAGTACATGGAGGTTCTACATGTACTTTATATACTATTTGGGTGTGAGAAAGATATAAGTCCATATAGGTAAATTATAGGGTAGAAAGGTGAATCAGAACAAAATAGAGAGAATCAGAAAGTGTGGGAGTCATTCCAGGACCATCAGAATGTGCCACATGTGGTCCTGATATGAGGAAAGGGATCCCGGAATGAATTGTGATGATCCCGGAAAAGCTGTCAGGGTTGTGATGTGAAGCATGTGGAATTCCGGGATGAGTCCATGAGGCTTCAGAAAAGGTTTATGGGGTCCCGAAGCGAACTGTTGAGGTCATGGAATGAGTTGCTGGGGTCCCGGATAAGTTGGGGATCTGTATAAGGGACCCGATGGAGGGACAGGGAGTGAGAAACAGTGAAGAAATATGGTGGTGGATGGAAATAGAGAGCTTGAATGGTGAATGTGAAGGGGGTATAGAGGGTTATGGGATTGGGCAAAAAGGTAGGGGTCCCAGAGATGAGATGGCCAGAAATTTAGCCCGTTACAATTGAATTTCTGACAATAGCTTGGTGTGAACCTGAGTGCAATACTAAGCAATATGTAGCAATACATGAGAACAGCCCAGTCGACAGGACCTGACACCCACTCATTTGTGTCCACAATAGCTGACAATGGCTGACAATGCAAAAAAATGGTTCGATTTTTGTATTGCTGGCCATTGTCAGATATTCTTGAGGTATCCCTCGCTTAATGCCTGAGAATTGCTGACAATAGCTGAGAATTGCTGACGATGTGCCATTATTTATGTTTGTTTTTACTGGGATTCAAGTCCACCAGCGAAGTTGGTGGCACTGCCTGAACCTGAACCACAACGATACTCAAGGGACGCACAGTCAACCATTCCCATCATGCAACACTATGAATGAAGACATTGTTTTTTTACAATTTGAAGAAGATTCCGATGACTACGAGGAAGATTCAGTCCATGACAACCTCATCAAGGTCTGGTTTGCATGACTCGGGGGAAGGAAATACACTAACATCGTCATTTGGCAGTGTATATCTCCAGAAAAGTCTAGATGACGCGTTACACCAGTTGGCTAAAGAGGTCACACACACTTTTCACTTGTAGAAGGCCACCCTAGACTGCAAAGACCCCAGTGCAGAAGACTCAGATACCCCGCAGCTTCTTGCTGTTCTACTCAAAGGGGAATATCCCAGAATTCCCGAGTACGACTCATCATCCTATCCAGGGAAATTAGATCAGGAATACTGCCCGCTGAAAGTCTTGTTGCTTAAAGAACCTGACCGGAAGCTGCTGGCAGGATTGGCACCTTTTGCAAAAGCCTATGGCTTCGACATTCATCTTGGACAATCTACGTACATCGAGCGTGGAGATTTGGATATGGGAGGGGTGGAGGTTAATTCGGAGAATGGCTCGGAGTGTGAGTATCCTGGAGACCTTTTGGAAGCCGGCTTTGTGGATAACTGCCACGATGATGTTTGCACTGAGGATTTTGAGATTGACCATGTGTTTTCGCTTCATGGGATTCCGATGGACATGAAAGGAGAACTTCGAAGGCTGCCAGGGCATGGTACTATGATCATGGCAAAGACATTTAGGATATCTTTGTAAACAGTGCCTACAATGATGGGACTTTGGAGTGCAAGATTGAACCATATTCCTCAATTGTAGGTGGCGGTTTCATTCAGCGATTGCAAGGGGGTCCACGGATCGAAAAAAATGACCGAGGGTCGATTTTTTCTGAGGAGGGTCTGAGCGAGGCCCCCCCCCCCCTCCCCCCCTACGTAAACTTCTATATATGGTAAGTCCACGTGATGTGTATTCTAGAATCGTTGCCCACAATGGCCCATGAACATGGTATTGATTGTTCCGCCGCTTTTCTTTCTCGGCTTCTCTGCTTTCTTATTTTCCTTTGCCTCTCTGCATGACCCAAATGTTGCCCCTATTTATCCAGACCTCCTATTCCCACTGTCCTCTCCCTCTCCCTACACGCTGGGCAACTCTCTACCCATCCATCAACAAGGCCCGACTCAGCAAACTCTTTGTTGGATCTGGTCTCTTGTTCTCTCCATGGTCTATTACTCAATATAAGCTCAGGAATGAGCCACAAGACCCTTGATAGGTAGTCAATCTAGGGGGGGTCAAATTTTTTTTCTGTGGGGGGGTGGACCCCCCCCCCTACCCCCAGTCAGGGATTCAAATCGGCAGAGCCCCTTGAGCGATTGATCCTTCTGTTTCTGTTCTCGCTAATGGGGTTTTGATACAGGGAGGCCCGTATCTCATCAAAAGTCAGAGTACTCGAGTCTCTCTTTACCATGACGTGTGCTGATTCTCTTCCCCTTTCCTTAGCATGGACCAGGCAAGTACTGCTCATATCACCCAGAGGCTCTCCGCATACCAAATTCTCACTGCAACTGGATACCAACAAATAGATGTCCAATCAGCTCAAGCATTTGCCTTCCGATAGCCCAATGGTGAAGGAGAAGAAGTTGGTTGATGGTCTGTTGGTATGGCTGAAGCAGGGGATCTCCAAAGTAAACTGTCTGTCTAACCCATGCAAATACTGCTATGCTGCGCATCGTCTCCTTGATAGTGTGTATTGTTGGAGGGACACGGGGGTGCTGAAACAAGTCATCCATGCCTGTACCTGAGATGTGTTGGCAATAGTGGGAGTCAACAAGTTACTCGCTGGATACCACGCCTTTGGGGGAGAGATTATCAAGAGTCCCTTATGCAAGGCTTCAAGCAGATAATGAGTTGGCCTCAAAAAGATCAGAGTCCCTTGGAAAGTCTTGGTACCCCCACAGAGCGCCAGAAAATACTGGGGTCTGATTACCAACGAATTTGCGAGGCTGTCACCGCACCACAATTCTTCAGGTCCTTAGCCGTTGGTTCCACACTGTCTTCTTCGAAGAGTCACCTGCAGAAACCTAAGCGCCCTTTCAAAGGTGCTGGTTGTGCCAAAGATGGCAGTGCCTTGGGTTTAAAGTGCCAGCATTTGCACTAGCATCTGCATACCCCAGTTTCATGCCTTTGTTCTTTTTCTTGACACAGCCTAGCGTGGCCAACAGCTTGCTTGGCTCGGCTCCTGCTCAGCTCCAGAGCGGAGCAGTTCATTGCTGCTCCAGAGCGGCTGATGTCATTTGGTTCTGCTCCAGAGCCGCTCAGAGCGACTAAGTCATTGCTTGAGCAGCTTTTTTTCCATGTTTTTTTTTAGATAAGTGTATTATACTCTAATGATTAGCACAACCTAGAAAGATATTAGAAGTCTTACAGATGGCACACAGAAGCTGGACTGGATGCTTTTGACCCCTGGGAAAGCTGTGCAAGGCCATTGTACAACTTTCCCATGGGCTTTGTGAGCCCCCACCCAGTGTTGCGACAAGTCGATTCAAGGCGATTCGAGTTCTCCCGATTTGGACAGCTCGAGACCCCGAGTTGAGTATAACTCCGAGCCAGCGACTGAGCCAACTCGCCTCGAGTTGCCTTTTCTAGCACTCCTCCTGTCACGATCCCTCCTATTTCCCCCAACAAGCGCCCAAGTCCACATTTGAGCGCTAAACCATCATCTCGACTCACTCCATATTTCCAAATGTCTGACTCAACTCCATGACTCAAACGGGCCGACTCATAATCATTCACCACGACTCAACGGGCTTGTTACCGTCTACGACTCACCATTTGTGACTCAGCGGCCCGACTCACAATCCCAGAACCAATCATCCCTGACTCCCCCTCGCTGACTCGTACGGACACTTGATGACTCATTCTGATCTGTAACTTAGTATAAAAGACTTCCCTTGTACAGTACGTTTCCTTAGCTTAACCACTTGGTCAATCCATAGTGAACACAGCAGAACAGACTTGATTAAGTGACTTGAGGGGCAACTGCGGTCGCCTCCCTGACACTTGGTTAAGCTCTTTTACCCTCACCTCACTCTCGAACCACAGAACGACGACCACACTGGCGTCCCAGAACCAGATCGAGTTCATATACGAACCAGAACCGCTTAGACCCCGAGAATACTTCTACCCAATCAGATTCATCAGACCCAACAAAACAACGAATCTCAGACTCGAATCCTTTGTGTCAAAGATCGTCCTAGAAGACCCCCAACACCTACACAACAAGTGGTTGCGACTACACCACGCCATCTGGTGGAACGAAGCACCAACATACGACACACACCATAGCGAATACGTCCTCATCCAGATAGTACACAACCTCGAGGAGGACTGCACTGAAATCCACGTCTCGAAGAAGGTACCTGTCACCCAGTTCCACGTAACGGACCAAAACCTCATCTACGGTCGAGTAGTTGCAGAAGACGACTTCCCCCGAAGGACAAATCACCTCGAAAACTACAACACCCAGATCTACATCTCCTACTAAAAGTGTTGCCCATCATTGAGAACTTCCCACCTCCCGACTCAAAGAACCCCACTCGAGCCCCAACTCCAGCAGGAAGGGCATCGACACCAGTTGACGTACCCGAACGAATCAGACTCATCAACGGACACTACTACCTGTGGCAAGGGAGTTCCGAAGTAGGATCTGGCGTAAAAGTATACTGGATATACAGCGGCAAAACAGACGAGCATCGGTGGGCATACTTCGCAAAAAACAACAGAACCATACTCCTTGACGAAGGAGTAGTAGATGGATCTCTACCCCTCACCATTCCATACGACCCACGAACGATAGTAGAAGGGCACATCATCAACCTAACCTCCACACCGGAAAATACGCCCGCTGGCCCTTCCAACATGTCAGTGACAAGAACGGAGACGCAAATAGAAACAAAAACAGAGACCCGGAAGGGGAAGGGATGAGTTGCACCTGGGGGAGATGAACCATCACGCCCCGGTACACCACCAGGTGATCCGGATGGATCGGACGGTGAACAGGGCAGCGACGACGGAAGGGGTAGCGATAGCTGGAGGTCTGCCAGCGTTAAAGAGCCTCCCAGCTTCAAGGAAAGGGGAAGGAAACCAGATGTATTCACTGGAAAGAGAGAAGAAGTTGACGACTTCCTGATGGATTTCGGGAGGTACCTCCGTCTCAACGAGGCAATCTATCCGAGTGCATCCAACAAAATCGACCTCTTGCTATCATTCATCAAGCATGTTTGGGCGCGTCACCGGAGCAAGGAGATAGAAGACAACTACGCAAACAAGGACTTCGCGGACCGGAGATGGAAAACTTGGGGAGACCTTCGTCACCGGCTCAGAGAGGATTTCGAACCTCACGACCGGGAAGGGACAGCAGAGCGAAAGCTAGACTC